>PVIW01005760.1:0-100024 GCA_004026585.1 Noctilio leporinus
AGAGGGGAGAAAAAAAGGGATGGATGTAATACAACAACAATAAAATTAAAAGAAAAAAAATAAATAAATAGAAAAAAAAAAAAAAACGTTCACCTGTTTTTATTCTTTTCAATGAGGCTATTTAATAGGGGTGTCAAACTCACTTTCATTGGGGCCCACATCAGCCTTGAGGTTGCCTTCAAATGGCAAAATGTAATTTTAGGACGGTAAATGTAACTACTCCTTAATAGTTAAGCGACCCGGGTGAAAACTAGGTGGACGGCCAGATTCAGCCTTGTATTTGCCACCGTGGGCTATTAGGAAACTTAGTCACACATGTGGTTCACATTATATTTCTACTGGGCAGTGCTATGCTAGTCTCTCTGTAACATTCCCAGCAGAATCAATACAGAGCTAAAAGGATGGTGTCCTTCCTCTGCCTACAATGAGAGTCACCTGGCACATGCATTCCACAGAACCCCTTTACCACCACAACAAAACTAGTCCCAGAAGTCTAGGTTTAGGCAAGGCCTTGACAGCAACAAAGGACCCCTGACCACCTTAACTGTCCCTCCCTTGGGTCAGGTTTCATGGGAAATCCATGTGAGGGAAAGGAGCCCCACTGGGCACTGGCAATGCTGGCCAATATGCAGTACTTTAGGTATTCTCTCACATCAACCCCATTTCAATGAAGAAATAGGATCAGAAAAGTGGAGGGTTTCTGGGAACTGCATCATTAGGCATTCATAATAGTCCAGCATTTGACATACCATTGGAAGCTGTCCTACAATACAGCCTCTAATAAAACTAGGCTGTCCCAAACACCTGGCAATAGAATTGTTTACCTTTATACCAAAAAAAGTAGGGAAAGCACCAAAATCTGCATGTGGGGTGTGCCCAAGCCGACTTTGAGGAGTTCTGTGAGATCTAAAGTTGTAATGAGGTTGCCTACAACAAAAAAGCATGTCAGCAGGGCCTATGGTGGATCCATGTGTGCTAAATGTATCCGTGACAGGATCAAGTGTGTTTTCCTTACTGAGGAGCAGAAAATTGTTGTGAAAGTTTTGAAGCACAGACACAGAGTCAGAAAGCTAAATAAAAATGAAGCTTTTTTAGCAGTACATTAAAAAGATCATACACCATGATCAAGTGGGTTTCATCCCAGGGATGCAAGGATGGTAAAATATTCACAAATCAATAAATGTAATACACCACATCAACAAAATGAAAGATAAAACCATATGATCATATCAATAGATGCTGGAAAAGCATTTGATAAAGTACAGCAATCACTTATGATAAAAACACTCAGCAAAATGGGAATAGAGGGAGCATATCTCAACATCATAAAGACCATATATGAGAAACCTGAAGCCAACATCATACTCAATGGGCAAAAACTAAAAGCTTTCCACCTAAGATCAGGAACAAGACAAGGCTGTCCACTTTCTCCACTTCTGTTCAACATTGTTTTGGAAGTTCTAGGCATAGCTATCGGAGAAGAAAAAGGAACCAAAGGTATCCAAATTGGAAAGGAGGAAGTGAAACTATCATTATTTGCAGATGATATGATTGTATATCATATCAAAAGCATTTTTTATACCAATCATGAAACATCAGAAATAGAAGCGAGAAAACAAATCCCATTTACCATAGCAACAAGCAAAATAAAGTACTTAGGAATCAACTTAAATAAGGAGGTAAAAGACTTGTATTCAGAAAACTACAGAACACTGAAGAAAGAAATTAAGGAAGATACAAATAAATGGAAGTATATACCATGTTCATGGATGGGAAGAATTGACATCATTAAAATGTCCATACTACCCAAAGAAATCTATAGATTTAATGCAAACCCAATTAAAATACCAATGACAGACTTCACAGAAATAGAAAAAATACTTCAAAAATTTATATAGAGCCAAAAATACCCACGAATAGCCACAGCAACCTTGAGAAAGAAGAACGAGGTAGAAAGAATCACAATGCCGGATATCCAACTCTACTACAAGGCTACTGTCATCAAAACAGCATGGTACTGGCATAAGAATAGACATATAGATCAATGGAACAGAATAGAGAGCCCAGAAATAAACCCAGTACTCTATGGTCAATTAATATTCGACAAAGGAGGAAGAAACATAAAATGGAGTAAAAACAGTCTCTTCAACAAGTGGTGTTGAGAGAACTGGACAGCAACATGCAGAAAGATAAAACTAGACCACCAACTTACACCATACACCAGAATAAACTCAAGATGGATAAAGGATTTAAACATAAGCAGTGCCACCATAAAGGTCCTGGAGAAAAATATAGGCAGTAAAATTTTAGATATCCTATGCAGAAATATGTTTATTGATACCTCACCAAGGGCAAAGGAAGTCAAAGAATAAACAAATGGAACTATATCAAACTGAAAAGTTTCTGTTCTGCTAAAGAAAATATCAGCAAAATTAAAAAGGAACCAACTGTATGGAAAAACATATTTGTCAATGATACCTCAGACAAGGGTTTGATCTCCAAAATACATGAAGAACCTATGCAACTCAACACCAGGGAGACAGACAGCCCAATTAAGAAATGGGCAAAGGACCTGAACAGACAACACTCTGAGGAAAACATACAAAGGGCCCAGAGGCATATGAAAGAATGCTCAACATCACTAGTCATCAGAGAGATGCAAATTAAAACCACAATAAGATACCACCTCACACCTGTCAAAATGGCAATCATCAACAAATCAACAAACAACAAGTGTTGGCGAGGTTGTGGGGCAAAGGGAGCCCTGGTGCACCATTGGTGGGAATGCAGGCTGGTGAAGCCACTATGGAAAACAGTATGGAGTTTTCTTTTAAAAAAACTAAAAATGGAACTGCCTTTTGATCCAGCAATTCTACTACTAGGACTATACCTGAAGAATCCTGAAACACCAATTCAGAAGAACCTGTGTACCCCTATGTTCATAGCGGCACTATTTACAATAGTCAAGTGCTGGAAACAGCCTAAGTGCCCATCAGTGGATGATTGGATCAAAAAACTTTGGTACATTTACACAATGGAATACTACACAGCAGAAAGAAAGAAGGAACTCCTAACCTTTGCAACAACATGGATGGAACTGGAGTATTATGCTTAGTGAAATAAGCCAGTCAGTGAAAGACAAATGCCATATGATCTCACTGGTTACAGGACAATAATGAACAAAACAAATAACAAGCAAAACAGAACTAGATACATGAATACAATGAACAGACCTTCAGTGAGCAGGGGGGAGGGGGAAGATGGGAGGAAGAGGCAAAGAAGAGGAGCCATTTAGTCAAGAAACTAGTATGGAAGAACCATAGACATGGACAACAAGTGGGATTGACTTTGGAGAGGAATGGGTGGGTGGTATAGGGGACAGAGGGGAGTAAAAAGGGGATTGATACAATACAACAACAAAATTAAATTAAAAAAAAACAAAAATGAAGGTTTTTTTTAGTAATAAACATAATTAAAAGGCTAAAACACACACATATACACACAAAAAATGGAAGAAAGAAAGAACCCTGGCTGGTGGCTCAGTGGCTCAGTGGATAGGTGCCACCCTGGGAACCCAAAGGTCGCTGGCTCAATTCCCAACCAGCGCACATAACCAGGTTGCAAGCCAGGTCTCCTGCCAGGTCCCCAGCTGGAGGCAGGTGAAAGACAACTATACATTGATGTTTCTCTCCCTTTTTTCCTCCCTCCCTGCCCTTCTTTCTAAAAATAATGAATAAAATCTTTAAAAAAAAAAAGGAAAGAAAGAGATAAAAAAAGTGGAGAGACCTATCCAAGTCCTGAACAGGTGACTCTTTAAACTATAAAACCAGACATCAATAGATGCAGACTGTCTTCCTCAGTCTCACACAACTGTCTTCATGAGCCCACTGAGGCCTCCAAGATGGCAAGGAGCTATCCCTTCTACATGCTTCCTCCAATGTTGAAAATCTGGACTGTAGTCATCTCTGTTCTTTTCTGTTCACAGACCACCTATGCTCTCTTGAGGCCATAAACTGAGCAGCTTACCTCCCAGGCAGCGTCCACACACTGGACAGTGGGGAGCAGCTGATTTGTGTTGTCAGGCCATGCTGTGAGTGGAATGGGCTTAAGAGAAGACTGTCCCAGTGTAAGGCCCGGGCAGAAGGCTCTACTGAGAGCAGGCTTCATGCTATACCCTCTACCATGTACTTTTATCTTTTACATTATCTCATTTAATCTACATAGTAACCATCTAAAATAGGTGCTGTTGTCCCCAATTTAGAGTGGAGGAAATTAAGGCATAGAGAGATTTGTGTGTAGACAAGCAAGAGAAACTGAGATTGTGCAGTCATATTCTATGTCCTTCTAAGGTCTTCAGGCTGCTCTCTCATCAGTGTGAGGCAGCAGACAGTAGTTTTCTGATGATGGGTGATGCCATCAGGGAAACAACGTGTGAGGGCAGCCTGAGAATGTACTCCAGACTGAGTGACCACCAAGACAGAGTGAAATTGGAGTGAAGAAGCCCTGCAGGAACTTCTGGTCAAGATGGAGGTGTAGATAGACATGCTTCACCTCCTAGTGCAATCATAGAAAGAATTACAACAGACCCCAAGAACCATCAGAAAATTGAGCTGTATGACAACCAAGGATTTAAGTAATTTTCAAAAAACACATTCATCCAGATGGGTAGGAGGGGTGGAGTTACGAAGACATGCAGAGAGGTATGTGGCACCAAAAGGCAGTGGCTGCACTGGCAACAATGGTGGCTGTGAAACAGATGGATGGGAGGGATAACTTGGGAGCAACCAATCCCAGCCCTAGGCCACACCGCAGAGCACATGGTTCCAGCGCCACGAAGATAGACCCCCAGTACTTCTGAGTGTAAAAACCAGTGGGGATTGGGGCAGTGGAAGAAACTGCCAAATTTTCACTGCTTAAGGGCCAGCACAGTCTTAGAACTTACACAAACCTACCCACTCCAAGATTCGCCACCACTGGGGCAGCAGCTGGAAGGGCACCAGTCACATACGGGAAGGGGATGAAGTGACTGGAAATGAAGCAAGCGCTGGGTGAACGGCCACAGCCAGACAGTGGCAATTTTCCCTCTCCGAGCTCTCAAAACACAGCCACAACGTGGCTAAGCAAAATGGAGATAGCCAACCTATCAGATGAAGTGTTCAAAACTCTGGTTATCAGTATGTTCAGAGAACTCCTTGAGTATGGCAGAAAAATAAGGAAGACATGAAGGTTACTCTAAGTTAAATAAAGAACAATCTGCCCTGGCTGGTGGCACAGTGGATAAGGCGCTGGCCTGCAAACCGAAGGTCGCTGGCTTGATTCCCCAGTCAGGGCACATAACCAGGTTACAAACCAGGTCTCCAGCCAGGTCCGTGGCTGGAGGCAGGTGAAAGGCAACCATACATTGATGTCTCTCTCCCTCTCTACCCCTTTCCCTTCCCCTCTCTCTGGAAATAATAAAAATAAAGTCTTCAAAAAAATCTACAGGATTAACCCTGCCTTAATATTCCAAATCATTGGTTATAATCCCGATTCCTTCCTTATGTGTCGATTTCCTGTAGATTATTCTTTATTTTATTCTGCTTAGTTCTTTTTCTGGAGTTTTATTATCTTCTTTCATTTGGGCCATATTTCTTTGCTCCTCAATTAAGCAGCCTCCCCATGTTTCTGTGTATTAGGTAAAACTGCCTTTATTCCCTGTCTCAGTAGTATGTCCTATGTAGAAAAGGCACCTGTAAATTGTGTGAGGCAGGGCCTTAGGTAATTACCAGAGCAGGGCAACCTGCTTCACCACTTTGTGGCTGTGTTTTGAGAGCTCAGAGAGGGAAAATTGCCACTGCCTGGCTCTGGCCAGTCACCCAGCACTTGCCCCCATGGCGAATCTTGGAGTGGGTGGGTTTGTGTAAGTTCTAAGTGAGCTATAAAGCAATCTGAGATGGCTGCTACTTGTGCTGGGTTGGAGATTCCCAGGTGAAGCCAAACTGTGAATCTAAGCTGGCTGCTGCTAGTGCTGAACCTGAGGCTCACTGAGGCCAGCTGTTGCTTGTTTGATAGGATTTAGGAAGTTGTGAAGCGTGAGCCACAACCAGCCATTCATACGGAAAAGCTGCTTGGGTGGGCCCATAAGTTGAATGAAGCAGAATCTCTGGGGATCTCCAAGGTGGGTCAAACAGAGTTAGACAAGTTGACGGAGTCTCAGATATGGCACCAGCTTGCTGGCTCTGTGTGTGTGTGTGTGTGTGTGTGTTGGGGGGTATGGAATAAAGAGACAATGGTCTCTGCTGGCCTTGCTTCTAGACACTTCAGTTTCTCTCTGTATACACTGGTGCCTTTCAAGCTACTACCCCAGTGCTGGTTCTCAGAGGGGGTGAATCCATGTGTGGTTCTTTCACTAAGTCAATTCTCACTAGTTTTTGCAGTCATAAGTTGTGGGAACTTATCTTCCTGGCACTGGAACCCTGTGCTGCGGGATCTTGTGTGGGGCTGGGACTCCTTGTTCCTGAGATATCCCTCCCAAATTTTTATCCACCACACGTGGGTAAGGGACAAGCCTATTCCTAATCTGTGCTCCTCCCACCCCTCTGGATGGAAATGGGGTTTTAAAATTAATTTTGTAGTTACAGACTTCCATTCAACTTGAGTTCTGAAGTTTCTGGCTGGTGGTTGTGCATCTTATTTGTAATTTTTATGTAATTGTGCAAAGAGGTGAACCATGTCTGCCTTCGCTGCCATCTTGACTGGATTCCCTAAAGAGAGAATCTGAAAAGCAGCAGAAAAAAGCAGAGAATTACCTACAAAGAGGTTCCTATAAGACTATCAGTGAATTTTTCAAAAGAAACTTTGCAGGCAAGAAAAGACTGGCAAGAAGTATTCAAAGTGATGAAAAGCAAGGACCTACAACCAAGATTACTCTATCCAGCAAAGTTATCATTTAGAATGGAAGGGCAGACAAAGTGCCTCCCAAACAAGGTAAAGCTAAAGGAGTTCATCATCACCAAGCCATTGTTACAGGAAATGTTTAAAAGGAGTTATTTAAGAAAAAGAAAAGGATCAAACCATGAACAATTAAAAAGGCAAAAAATTCATTACTATCAACAACGGAATCTAAAAAACAAACAAAGCAAACAGCCAGGATAGGAACAGAATCATAGGTATGTAGATCATTTGGAGGGTTATCAACTGGGAGGGGGAAGGCAGAAAATGGTGAAATGGTGCGGCAATTAAGAAGCATAATTGGTAGAAATGAAACAGACAGGGGGATGTTAAGAATAGCACAGGAAGAGAAGAAGTCAAAGAACTTGTATGTATGACCCATGGACATGAACTAAGGGGGAGATTACTGGAGGAAAGAGGGGTCCCAGGCAGAGAGGGGCAAAGGGAAAAATCTGGGACAACTGTAATAGCATAATCAAGAAAATATACTTCAAAAAGAAAGAAAGAAAATAAAGCCCTGATGGCTGTATCTTTACCTCTCAACCAATTTCTGGATTCCCTGTCAACTACTGAACAAGAATCAGGACTTTTGTTCAGGGTATGAGTCATCCACAGGTGATACTCCAGCCTCACCCTTCACATCACACATCTTTCATGCACCCAGCAACATGCTCAGTGCTTCCCATACATGCCACTTTCCTTACCTGTTCCCGGGTCTTTACTTCATCATTACTTCCATCATGTTTCTCTCTGGGAACGCTCTCTTCCACACAACCTACACTAGCCCTCCCCACTGTTGCTATCCTCAGCTTATCTAATGTTCAAGACACTGCCAGGGCTCACATGAGCTAAACAGAACAATGAGGCATGTTTGGCAGAGAGGTAAGTTTTGTCAAGGACTGTCAGGAGCCTTGAATTCTAGCTATAGATGTGGAGAGAGTTCCTAGCATTAAGAAATGCACGGCCCTGTCCAGGTAGCTTGAATGGTTGGAGTACTGTCTCATACACCAAAAGGTTGCAGGTTCAATCCCTGGCCAAGGTACATATGTAGGTTTCAGGTTTGAGTCCCAGTTGGTGTGAATATGGGAAACAACTGATCAATGTTTCTCTCTTCTCCTCCCTCTCTCATTCCTTCCCTTCTTTCCTGTTTCTCTAAAACTCAATAAGCATATCCTTAGGTGAAGATTTGAAAATAAAGAAAACTTGGGGGCAAGGGAGAGATCTAAAAAGCATGGTTTTTCAGAATAAGTAATGAAGATGAAGAGGAGAGCCCAGGGAAGCTATATGGAGACCACAGGACTCTGTGATTCCAAATAATGCATTTCAAATGGCTGGCTCCAGACTAGTTCTGATGCAAACTGACCACATGGCCTTGGGTGAGTCACTTCCTGCATGCTGGCCACAGGTCACAACATGGCATCTAATTCTTACAACAAATCTATGGGATGATATGCTATTTTATCCTCAGTTTATAAATAAAGAAATGGAGGCTTTGGGATATCATACTATTTTTCTAAAATCACCCAGTTAGTAAGAGCTAGAGTTAGGAAGCCATAGATCATAACTGTAATAAGAATAGCACAAGTAGATAAGGTGCCAGCCTGTGGACCCAAAGGTCGCTGGTTCAATTCCCCAGCCAGGGCACATAATGAGGTTGCAAGCCAGGTTTCCAGCTAGGCCTGTAGCTGGAGGCAGGTGAAAGGCAACCATACATTGATGTTTCTCTCCCTCTCTGCCTCTCTACCTTCTCCTCTCTCTAAAAATAATAAATAAAATCTAAAAATAATAAATAAATAATTTTTAATTTAAAAAAATAGCACAGATGCCTAAAGTGCTTAGGCTGAGGGTATCTTTCACATAGTAAGCTCCTCTGAGACATGAGGACCCCAACCAGGAGGTGGAAGCACCAATGGAGAAGAGACCTGGGTTCCATGGATACTGAGGCAATGAGGCTGGGGGGAGGTACTTATCATTAGTAATAACATATGCATGTCAATTGTACATTTCACAGAGCTCATTCACATCCATAATTCCAGAGGAATCTCCCAAGAGACATGTGAGCAGACAGGTCCAGAAATTTTACCCCCATTCTGCAGGTAAAGAAATGAAGGTATTTCTAACAAAGTACATATTGCTTTTCCCACTGCTGTATTAGGACACTGTGGTTGCAATGAGATGAACCAGACTCAAGTCAGGTTAATCAAAAAGGGGAATTCAATGGAAGGATAATGGGGCAAAAGTGTCACTGGACATTAGTGACAACTGGAACTGGGACTCAAAAGACATTTAGGAATTCCCATTCCTCCTTAGAACATAGAAAGTCACAGGAAACCGTGTCTCCTTCCTTAAGAAAAACAATGCTTTTAGAGGGAGGCGATTGCAGTTGCAGCTAAGCACTGTGTGGCCCACTCTGCTCCTGCCCCATCGCTGTTCCCTCTCACTGAGGAAGCCACACCCACAACCGTGGCTTTTAATGATACTGGAAAGACACCTGTGGAACCAGAGGTGGCTATTTGCCAAATTTAGAATGACTCTAACCAGCCACAAGGTAAAGTCTTTGTGGAAGATGTGTGTTGACTTCATCAGAGGTGCAAAGGGAAAAAGAATCACAATGTGAAAGGATCAGTACAGATGCCTACCAAGACTCTGAGAATCACTAAAAGAAAAACTTCCTATGGAGAAGGTTCTAAGACTTGGGATCAATGTCAGATGTGAATCCACAAGCAACTCATTGACTTGCACAGCCCTTCTGAGATTGTTAAGCAGATTACTTCCATCAGTATTGAGCCAGGAGTCAAGGCTGAAGTCACCATTGCAAATGCTTAAATCCAACCTTTTTAATAAATTGACTATCAGTTGTCAAAAAATAAAGAACAAAGCCAGATAACCTACAAAATCATAGTTTTAAAAAAATCGTGGTTTAGCCCACCAGAAAGCTGAGGTCACCAAGAAACCTATTACACTGAAATATAAAAAATGATAGACTTCTCTTGAAAGAAAAGGCACCCCAGTTATTTTATCTTAGAAAAAGAAGCAGAAAGAAGAGGATGATGACAAAGACATGAATAAGAATTTTTGAAGGTCAAATGTGGGCTAGTGTAAGTGTTTAGAATCTTCAGTAGGCCTCAATATAAGGATATCCTAAACACAGAGAGATCACTGGAAAACAGGACCAAAAAGGAAAATGAAGACAAACCCTACAGGAATTCTAGGCTTTGTGTTGAGTACAAGACAGTCAGAGTCCACAGTAGGAGGAAGTTGCAGAGGAAGAACTGGCTAAGGTGGGAGGGCAGAGTGGGTGATCTGAGGGAACTCTAAGGCACTTTGGATCTTAAAAGCAGCATAATGCAATGGCAGTCTATGGCATTGCTATAGACTTCAAAACATTACTGAGAGGTATTTTTAAAAGAACTTTTAAAAAGACCTTGTTTATACATGGGAAGACTCAATGTTGTTAAGATGCCAATTCTCGCCTAATCTATAGGTTCAATAAAAGTCCAATTAAAGCCCTGGCTGGTAGCACAGTGGATAAGTTCACTGGCCTGAGAACCCAAAGGTCGCTGGTTCAATTTCCCAGCCAGGGTACCTAACCAGGTTGCAAGACAGGGCTTCAACCAGGTTCATTGCTGAAGTCAGATGAAAGGCAACCATACGTTGATAAAAATAAAATTAATTAATTAAAAGTCCAATTAAAATACTAAAAGACATTTTTGTAAAAATTGATAAACTGAGTCTAAAAGTTATATGGAAATTCAGAAACCTAGAATAATCTAAACAACTTTTTAATAACAGAATAAAGTTGTAAGTCTAACACAATCTGATTTCAAGACTTACTATATATAAGGCAGTGTGGTATGGACATCAAGATAGACAATTAGATAATGAAATAGAATTGAAAGTCTAGAAATAGATACACACACATAGAGAAAACTGAATTTTGACAAGGATGCCAAGGCAATTCAGTGGATAAAGAATACTCTTTTTCAGCCCTGGCTGGTAGCACAGTGGTTAAGGCGCCGGCCTGCGAACCCAAAGGTGGCAGGTTCGATTCCCCAGCCAGGGCACATAACCAGGTTGCAAACCAGGTCTCCAGTCAGGTCTGTGGCTGGAGGCAGGTGAAATGCAACCATACATTGATGTCTCTCTCCCTCTCCGCCTCTCTCCCTTCCCCTCTTTCTGAAAAATAATGAAATAAAATCTTTAAAAAAATAAAAATAAAAACATAAAAACATAAAATTTAAAAAAAAGAATACTCTTTTCAATGAATACAGGATGTGCATGACACATTGGCAATAACTTTGCATCTCTTTATTTCACACATTTCTTATTAATTTTGAAAAACTATGTTTCTAAAGTTATGATTAAACATCATTGTTTCAGATATAAAGTATTAAATTCTGAGAGAAACTGTCATGTCAAAGGAATACAATGTTAGAGAAACCATAATTTCTGGACTGCATGCAGGATGAACTGCTAAGGAAATTGCAGACTTCAATAACACCCCTTTATGTACACTTGACGTGAAGAAGGTGTATGATGCTGATCCTGATGTTGCCACACCAACAAGGAAAATGCATAAGGTATGCAAGGATCCCCAAGTCCAAATATTGTACACAGAATCCAGGAGATCATCAATGACGATCCAGGAAAGTCAATGTGCTCCCATAGCAAGAGAACTGCAAATGTTGGATGCAACAGTTCACAAGATTATTGCTGAAGGTATCAGATCAGATTGTATGTTCTTAGAAGAGGCCAGTTTAGGACACAGCAGACAAAGGAAAGGCACTTTGAAAAAGCAAGGAAACTGCTAACAAAATTGAAAAGATCCCAAAGGAAAAAACCCTCTGATTTTCTTCTCCAATGTAAAGAATTTTCAGCAGGACCAAATAGTCTACAGAAGAAACAACAGGTGGCTCTGTGAGGATCTTAATGAAGTCCCAGTTGTCATAAAAATGAAATTTCCTGCTACAGTAATGGTGTTAGGTGTTGTCAGCAATGAAGGAGATATCATGACCCTGCATTTGTTTCCATAAGGCTTGAAGGTGACTGCTGATGTTTACCTTGATGTTTTGAGAGAAGTAGTTGTACCATGGGTGAAGCAAGTCACAAATGGACGTCATTTTATCTTCCAACAAGATGGTGCACCAGCACATAACACCAAAAAGGAGCAAGAATTTCTCAGTGTCAATGTTCCTGAATTTTGGTTAAAGGAAATCTGGTCGCCCAGTTCACCAGATTCAAATCCTTTTGACTATTATTTATGCAGCATTTGTGAGAGAGAACCTAATAAACAATCTCATTCTAATAAAGAGGCTGCTAAAGTTAAGATTGAAAACATGATGATGTCCATGGATAAAGAAAAGTTCATTAAAACATGCTCAAGATCCCAAAGTTGAATTTAGTCTATTGTTGCAGCAGATGGAGGCTTTTTTGAACAAGTTAGAAAATAATTACTATGTTTATATATTTACATATAAGAATAAATTTATTTCAAAATATAACACTCTTGTGGTATGTTGTTTATTTTACTAATATTTTGCCAATTGATCACATGCACCCTGTAGTACTGGAATAATTATATGTCCATGTGCAGAAGAACTTTGTGACCCATACCTAACATCTTATTAAAAATTAACTCAGTCAGGCAAAAGGCAACCCATTGATGTCTCTCTCCCTCTCTGTTTCTCTCCCTACCCATCTCTCTAAAAACAAGAAATAAAATCTTTAAAAAATTTTAACTCAAGGCCCTGGCTGGTGGCACAGTGGATAAGGTGCCAGCCTGAGAACCCAAAGGTTACTGGTTCAATTCCCAGCCAGGGCATATAACCAGATTGCAAGCCAGGTCTCCAGCCAGGTCCTTAGCTGGAGGCAGGTGAAAAACTATCATACATTGATATCTCTGTCTCCTTCTCTGCCTCTCTCCATTTCCCTCTCTCTGAAACTAATTTTAAAATCTTTTAAAAAAATTAACTAAAAATAATCATAGACATAATATGAAAACCTAAAGCTATAAAAATTATAGCAGAAATTCAGCAGTCGTTGTATTCAAGATCAAAATCAATTGCCTTTCTATATATATTAACAAAAACGTTTAAAAATTCAAAACACAATAACTTTACAATTCTTCTAAAGAAAATGAAATAATTAGATATAAATTTAACAAAATATATTCAGGACTTATAAATCAAAATTATAAAATGCTAATAGAAAACAAGGTATATCTAAATAAATGATGACACATACCATGACCAAGGACTAGAACACTCAACATAGTAAAGATGTCATTACACCAAAATTGATCTATCAATTAATTCCTATAATTCTTATCAAAATCCCAAAAAGGTATGGCAACTACATTTTAATTTTTTATATCCTAGCAAGGTTTTGTAAATTATTTTAAGTTTAAATGGAAAGGCATAAGAACTAGAATACCTGAAACAATTTCAAAAAAGAGAAATTGGAGCTTACCATGTAATAGTAGTAATCAGACTGTGTGGGATAGCTACACAGATCAACAGAACAGAATAGAGAACCCAGACCCCCTAATATGCCCAACTGATTTTTGACAAATGTGCAAAAGCAATGCAGTTGAAAAAGTATTGCCTTCTTTTTTTTTTTTTCTCAAAGATTTTACCCATCATTTCCAAAATTAGAGGAAGGGAGAGAGGCAGAGAGAGGGAGAGAAACATCAATGTATGGTTGCCTTTCGCCTGCCTCCAGCCATGGACCTGGCTGGAGACCTGGCTTGCAACCTCGTCATTCCCTGGCTAGGGAATTGAACAGCGACCCCTGGGTTCGCAGGCCAGAGCCTTATCCACTGTGCTACCAGCCAGGGCAGTATTGCCTTCTTGGCAAATGCTGCTGGAGCAATTGGACATCAGTGGGAAAGAAATGAACCTCAACCTAGAACTTACACCTTATATCAAAACTAGTTCAAACTAGTTCAAAGTGGATCACAGACTTTAGAATTCTTAACCTTGACACAAAAAGCATGATTTATAATTTTAAAATATCAGTAAGTTGAACACAATCAAAAGTTGAAACTTTTACTTTATAAAAGACACTATAAAGAAAATAAAAAGACAAGTTACAGTCTGGGAGAAAATAATTTCAAGTCACATATACAACAAAAGACTTGTATCTAGAATATATAATGAACTCTCAAAACTCAAAGTAATAATAATCAAAAAACCCATTTTTTAAAAGTTCCAAAAATAATCCTGGCTGGAGGCACAGTGGATAAGGCGCTGGCTTGCGAACCCAAAGGTCACTGGTTCTATTCCCCAGCCAGGACACATAACCAGGTTGCAAGCCAGGTCTCCAGCCAGGTCTGTAGCTGGAGGCAGGTGAAAGGCAACCATACATTGATGTCTCTTTCCCTCTCTGCCTCTCTCCCTACCTTTCTCTCTAAAAATAATAAATAAAATCTTTTTAAAAAAAATAATAACATAAAATAAATAATAATAAAAATTAAAAGTTCCAAAAAATGAACAGACATATTTCTAAAGGGGATATACAATGACAAATACACACATGAAGGGATAGTCAACATCATTAAATGTTAGGAAAATGCAAATTAAAATCACTGCACCTTTTCCAGAGTGAGCAAAATAAAAGTAGTGATAACAGGAAATGCTAATGAGGATGCAAAGTACCTGAATTACTCATATATTGCTGGTGGGAATGTAAAAGAATATGGCAGTTTCTTACAAAACTAAATATGTGGGTATCACATGGCTCCCTGTAGCATTTATCACAGAGAACAAAAAATGTTCACCCAAAATCTTGTAGGTAAATGTTCATAGCAGCTTTATTCCTAATGGCCAAAAATTAGACACAACCATATGGTTTATTCAACCATAAAAAATAACACAGCAACATAAATTAATCCAAGTAGATATGTCAGTATCAAATAGTTACATAGTATATGATTCAATTATTCTTGAAATGCTAAAATGATAGAAATGGAGATCATATTGATGATTACCAAGGAACAGGGATGGGTAACTATGGCTATAAAAAGATAGCATACGTGATGCTTGGGATGGAACTATTTTGTATCTTGACTGTGGTGAACTTACAATGTGATAAAATCACATATAAATACACACAAATAGAGGCATGCAAAACTTGTGAAATCTAGAGAAGTTTGATTGTGATATTATACTACTATTATGTAAAGTATCAGTGGGAAAGACAGGTGGAGAGTATATGTGATCCCTCTGTATTATAGCAGCATGTGAATCTATAATTATCTCAAAATTAAAAGCTTAAAAACCTTATAGAATAAAACACAAGAAAAAATTTATATGACCTTTGGTTAGGCAAAGATTTCTTAGATCTACCATAAAAAGCATAATCCATAAAAGAACTAATTAATAAATTCATCTTCATTAAATATGAAAACCAACCTTCAAAAGACAGTGATAGGAGAATAAAAAAGATAAATCACTGGGTGGAGAAAAATATTCACAAACCAAATATCTGATAAAGCACTTGTATCCAATTATAAAAAGAATGCTCAAAACAAAGTAATAAGAAATTAAACAACTAATTTTTAGTGGGCAAAAGAGTTAAACAGAAGGTTTACCAAAGAAGATAAATAAATGGCAAATAAGCATATGGATAGGAACTGATTATCATTAGTCATTAAGGAAATGCAAATGAAACCATAATGGAATACCACTACACACCACTTGAAATGGCTAAAATGTGTTGTCAAGGATGTAGAGTAACTAGAACTCTGACACACCCTTATCAAGAATAGAAATGTACAACCAGTTTGGGAAGGAGTTTGATAGCTCCTTTAAAAGTTAAACACACATAACTGCCATTTCACTTCTAGGTATTTACCCTGTTCCTGCTACCCTCACAGAAAAAGGAACTATATCTTCATCAAATAGTTGTACACAAACTTCATACATCTTTATTTGTAATAGCCAAAACTGAAAATAACCCAATTATCCATTTACAGGTGAATGGATAAATAAATTTGGTATAGCCCTACAATGGAATACTATTCAGCAGTAAAACAATAAACTATTGATACCTGCAGCAATAATTGTAATAAAGTTATGCTGAGGAAAATAAGCCAGATCAAAAAAAAAGTATTTTATGATTCTGTTTATCCAAAACTCTAGATAATGCCAACTAATAAATAATTATTTAATAAATTTTTTCCACCATCTGGAGCCTGTAGAGGCCTGCTGGGAATGGGTCTCCTTTTTAATTAAATAATTATTTATTTTTAGAGAGAGGGGAAGGGAAGTAGAAAGAGAGGGAGAGAAATATTGATGTACAAGAGAAACTTGGATTGGTTGCCCCTGCATACCCTCACCTGGGGACCTGGCCCACAACCGAGGCATGTGCCCTTGACCGAGAATCAAACTGGAGACTCTGGTTTGCTGGGCAATGCCCAACCACTGTGCCACACTGGTCAGGGCTGGGAACAGGACTTTGATAGTGACAAATATGTCTGGAAGGATGTGGTCCAAGGCCATTTTTCCTGGCTATAAGCGGGGTCTCCAGAACCAGAGGGAGACCATAGCTCTTCTTAAAATGTAAGGTATTTATGCTTGGGATGAAGCTGGATTCTGTCTAGGCAAGAGATGTACTTATGTGTAGAAAGCAAAAAAAATAACACAGTGACTCCTTGTGGCAAACCAAACAAAACCAGAGTAATCTGATGAAAGGTAACTCATGCCAATGGAACCAGTAGCACAGTTCTTGCTAAATTCCTAAACAATCTTTCTACCAACACCATTGGACACAAAATCTATGTAATGATGTTCCCCTAAAGGACTTAAACTTACTGAAAATTAATTAAATTAAATGGATTTGTTTTCTTGTTACAAAAAGATAATAATAATTATAGAATAGAGAGAAGTAATTAGAGGTGGTGAGGCAGGAGAAAACGTACAAAGGAGAATGAGGAAATGTTGGAAGTGACAAATGTTTACTATCTTGCAAAATATTTTAGTTTGATATAGTCCCATTTGTTTATTTTTCCTTTCATTTTTCTTGCCCAAGGTGATATATCAGAAAAAATATTGCTATAAGAAATGTCTGAGATTCCACTGCCTATTTTCTTCTGGGATTTTTATGGATTCCAGTATCTAACCTTTAAGTGTTTAATCTATTTTGAGTTTCTTTGTATGATATAAGAAAGTGGTCTAGTTTTATTTCTTTTTTTGCACACATCTATCCAATGTTTCAACACAATTTATTGAATAGACTACCTATAGGCTATCCTTAACATCTCATTTAATAGATCTGGTCACAATCTACCCCTCCTTTATAAAATATTAATTGACTGTAGAAGTGTGGGTTTACTTCTGGGCTCTCTATTCTGCTCAATTGATTTATAGGTCTATTTTTATGCAGTACCATGCTATTTTATTACCATTGCCTTAGTTTGATATCAAATGGTATGATTCCTCCAACTTTGTCCTTCTTTCTAAAGATTGCTGTGGCTATTCAGGTCATATATGGTTTCAGATAATTTTGAAATATCTGTTCTAGGTATATGAAATACATCATTGGTATCTTGATAGGAATTGCATTAAATCTATAGGTTGCTTTGAGTAATATGGACATTTAAATAGTTAATTCTTCCTAACCATGAATACATTATATGCTTCCACTTATTTGTCTCTTCTTCAATTTCTTCAATGTCTTATGATTTTCTAATTTCAGGTCTTTTACACTCTTGGTTAAATTTATTCCTAGGTTTTGTTTGTTGGTTTGTTTTTGATTTTCTTGGGGGTGAAGGGATGGGATTGTTCCCTTAGTGTCCCTTTCTGATAGTTCATTAGTGTATAAAAATGCAAGTGGTTTCTGAATATTTATTTTGTATCCTGCTAATTTAACAAATTCATTTATCAGTTCTAGTAGCTTTTTGGTTGAATATTTAGGGTTCTTTATATTCAGTATCATGTCATCTGCAAATGATGACAGTTTCAGTTCCAATTTGAATGCCTTTTATTTCTTCTTGTCTCATTGCTGTAGCTAGGATTTTTAGTACTGTCTTAAGAGTGGTAAAAGAAGACATCCTTTTTCCCAATCTGAAAAGAAACATATATAGTTTTTGCCCATTGAGTATGATGTTGGTTGTGGGTTTGTCATTTATGGCTTTATTATGTTGAGGTATGTTCCCTTTATTCTCACTTTGCTGAGAATTTTTATCATAAAATGGGTGCTAGATTATATCAAATGCTTTTCCTGCATCCATTAATGTGATATGATTTTTACCCATCATTTTATTTATGTGGGGTATCATGCTTATTGATTTATGACTATTGTACCAACCTTGAATTCTTGGAATAAAGCCCCCTTGATCATGGTATACGACCTTTAGTTATTTATTTATTTATTTTTTAGATGTTATCTATTATTTTTAGAGAGAGGGGAAGGGAGAGAGGCAGAGAGGGAGAGAGACATCAATGTATGGTTGCCTTTCACCTGCCTCAAGCTACAGAGCTGGCTGGAGACTTGGCTTGCAACCTGGTTATGCGCCCTGGCTGAGAATTGAACCAGTGACTTTTGGGGCAGGCCAGCGCCTTATCCACTGTGCCACCAGCCAGGGCCTGTAAGACATTTTTAATGTATTGTTGGGTCTGGTTTACTAACATTTTTTTGAGAATTTTAGCATCTGTGTTCTTCAAGTATATTGGGCTGTAATTTTGTTTTTTTTTAAGTAGTGTCTTTATCTGGTTTTGGACTTAGGATAACGCTGGTCTCACAAAGTTAGTTTAGGAGTCTTCCTTTCTCTTAAATTTTTTGGAACAGTTTGAGGAGAGATGTAAATTCTTTGAGTGTTTAGTAAAATTCATCTGTGAAACCACACAAGCCAGGACTTGTTTGCTTCAATTTCACTAGTTGTAATCTATCTAATTTAGATAATCATAGAAAATGTTCCCCATAGAAAATGTGCTTGAAAAGACTGTATAATTCTGCTGCTTTGGGATGAGATACTCTTAAGTTATCAAATAAATTCATCATCTGACAACCTAGTATTTCATTTAAGGCAACCATTTTCTTGTTGATATTTTTTTCTGGAAGATCTATCCACTGATGTCATTGGGGTGTTAAAACCATCTATTATGACTGTATTCTGTCATGTGCATTTGAGATTTGCTTTACATATTCAGATGCTCCTATATTGGGTGCATAAATGTTTACAAAAGTTATATTCTCTTGGTTTGTTCCCTTTATTATTATGTAGTGTTCTTTGTCCTTTATTGTAGCCTTTGTTTTAAAGCCAGATAGAAGTATTGCTAGCCAAGGTTTTTTGTTTTCCCTTTCCATTTGCATGATACATCCTTTTCCATCCTTTTAGTCTTTGTGTATCTTTTGTTCTGATGTAGGTCTCTTGTAGACAGCATATATATGAAGTTTTGTTTTTTTAAGATTTTATTTATTACTTCCAGAGAGGGGGAAGGGAAAGAGGCAGAGAGGGAGAGAAGAATTAATTAATGGTTGCCTTTCACCTGCCTCCAGCCACAGACCTGGCTAGAAACCTGGCTTGCAACCTGATTATGTGCCCTGGCTGGGGAATCGAACCAGCGACCTTTGGGTTTGCAGGCCAGCACCTTATCCACTTTGCTACCAGCCAGGGCCTGAAGTTGTTTTCTTATCTATTCAGCTAACATCTTTTGATTGGAGCATTTAAGCCCTTTTTACATTTAAAGTGATTAATAACATTGTTTTGAGTGAAGTTAAGGACAACTAAGCACTACTGGAACCATCTTATGGAATAAAACAAACTTTCTGACAAAATAGTAGTTACAAAGTAGTCATGGGGATGTAAATACAGTACAAGGAATATAGTCAATAATATTGTAATAACTATGTATGGTATCAGGTGGGTATTGGAAACATTTGGGAGAACACTTCGTAAAGTATAATTGATTGTCTAACCATTATGTTGTACATCTGAAACTAATATAAAAACTTGTTAAATGCCAACTGTAATTGAAAAATAAAATTTAAGTTAAAAAGTGATTAATAAACCTAGTATAAAGGAACCATGGACATGGACAACAGGTGGGATTGACTTTGGGGGGAATGGGTGGGTGGGGAGGGGGACAGAGGGGAGCAAAAAGGGGATGGATGTAATACAACAATAAAATTTTTTTTAAGTGAATAATGTATTTCTTGCCATTTTATTAACTATGAGTATGTTCCTCTTTTTTTCATTCTACTTTTGGCTGCCTCTTTGTTTCTAAGTATCAGATCTGCTGTGACTCCCAGTCTTAAGTGGGCTGGTCTCATGTAGTAGACATCCTTGGAACCCAATGGCTCAGTCTCCTTGATGCCTTGAGCTGGGTGCTGCAGGAACATCCGTTGTGTGGACTGTGGACCCTTATTGAGTCTTGATTGCTATTGCCTATTCATGTGCAGGATCAACCCTTAGACTAGCTGACTGTGAGGCCCAACCCTGAAAATGGTGTGCAAACTGCTGTGTAGGGGCTGACCACATGAAGCTAAATTTACTTCAGCAGGTTTAACCCTATCCCTTTTGGATGTATTGCTTGTGGAACTTACTGGACCCTGCTCTTATGTTATTTAAAGTTAGCCACTGGGTGTGTTGGTTCTGGGCCTCTTGGGCAGCACTCGTGCAGACCAATATTGGACAGTCTGTGCCTGCTGGCTGCCTGTTAAGCTCATTCACTTACAGCCTCCAGCAGAATCTGGAGAATCGAGCTAGTGGATCTCTGTAAGGGAAGTGCCAGTCAGGCTTCAGGAAAGGTGGTGAATGTAGATTCCCTTTGAAAGCCACAGGACTCAGTGGGTCCTGAATTTTGATCCATCTCAGCATTGCAGAGCCACTAGGAGTTGGGTGGGTAGGGCCTCTGGAGTTAGGAGGGTGGGTCAGAAGCTGGGAATGTCATTTTCTCTCTTGAAAGGAAGGTTCACAGGAAAGTAGGGGAAATGCCCCCACCCCAAAGCCAGACAACTGAGTCAGATACTTAGGCTCCCCAGACCTCTACATTTTGGCCAAGGCAACTGACTCCTCAGGAGGGCCTAAGTTCTACAAGGTCGGGGAGTGGGAGTCGCGTTGGGGAAACTGTTTTCCCCCAGGCTGGTATCATGAGGGGTGTGCTCTGCCTAAGGATGGCCTCTGTAGTTATGGGAGAATAACTAAGCACAGGGATCTAGACTGCTGTCCCCCACCTCTCTCCCCAGTCATAAACCAGACTCCTCTCATCCAACTCTAGTCTGCTCAGCCTTTCCTCCTTGGAGCCCAGGTTGAGAGGCTGCCAACAAAATTTTGTGCTTTGGCATCTTAATTAAAAGGGTGACTGTAACCAGTGGGTTCTCCCCCTTGTGGACAGAAATCCCACTGCTTTTCACAGCCAGATTATGTGGGAGCCTCTTCCCAGCTTTGGGGGTGGTCTGGGCTAAGGAGTCCATTTGGGGTTCAGTCCCCCACTTCTTAGGGGGGGAATACACCACCACCACCACCCCAGTTGACATTCCTCAGAAACTCATCTGCCACCCATGGTGGCCCTTTTCACATCTCCACCTCGTCTTACCAGCCTTACTATGGTTTCTGTTAACTCCATAGCTAGGACTCTTCAACTATTTACTTGGCTTTTGGAATGATTCTTTCTAATTAGTTTGGTGCTGGGAAGTAAGTGTGGCTTCCACCTACTCACCACTATCTTCAATAATCAACTTAATTTTGAAATTTAAGCACTCCAGGCATGGCCACTGGCAGGGACTTTGCAGTGCTGTACAGGCCACATCCACCATCCCTCCCAGCCTTGTCCTCAGTTTATTCGAGGGCTATGGATGCTGCCTCCAGGGGACTGACTGGAGCTCAGATCTGGAGGACTGCCCCCCCATTCAGGCTTGTGGGCCATATATTAAGTCAAACTAGTTTTAAGCAATGACTTCGGAATCCCAGAGTCAGAATACAGTGCTTCCTCCTGGTGGCCATTCACCATCATACACTGAAGAAATAACGTCCACTCCCCAGAGGGTCCTTCACCTCCCCTCTCAAGAGCCCAAGTGGGAGGCAAACCAGAAAATACAAAATGGGAGAAGCAAGTAACCTGAAGCAAGTTCAACAGAATGGGAGAAAAATGAGGGCTGACTGGTACGATCCAAATATTTTCATAGAAACAATGGTTAAAGATAACTTAGAATACTTTTATAATTGATATTTCAATGAAAATATCCCTAATCTCATCATAGCCAGGTTCATCTTGCATTTTCAGTGCACAAGAAATTGACGCAACCTTGCTACTCATCAATTGAAATCTTTAAAATCAATAACTTGAAAGGGTTGCACAATCTGCCTTAAAAGCCACACAGAACTATCTCAAAAAATTTTTTTTTTTTTTTTTTTTGTAGGAAATTTAAAGTCTGAACTGTCTGAGGTGGAGAACGGGTCTGGAACTGACTTCCTGACCTCCTTTCCACTGGAGCATTCTCTGAGGGGGGAGAGGGCAGGACAAAAAACTTCACTTAAGTCCATTAACCTTTCTACCATGAAGCCTTTAAAATCATACTGTTCAAAATAGTCTGAAAGAAATGAGATCTACCCACAGGATGCTAATGCACACACATCCCAGGCTGAGTATTTGAAGCAGACTGGGGAATTAAGAAACATTAAGTTTTTGCAAGGTAGTCTGCTTGAGCAGACTCAAAGAATGAGAATTAAAGATAGTAGGGGGGTTTTGTGTACATGTAGTTTTGTGTACAATGACATGTAAGTGTTTACAAAAAAATAGCATGGCTTGAATTAGCTTAATATACAACTGAAAGTGATAGTACGATCGGCAAATCACTGAAAACATAAAATATAAGTAATATCATTACACAAGTTTAAATACAAATTAAAAAATGCATCAAATTCTGCAAGGATGGAGATGAAACAATGGTTTTAAAAAGTTAAAAACACAAGTTTTAAGTAAAAGTTTTTTTTTATTGAAAAACTCCATTATCCAGCCCTCACATGCATTTAATACATTCCACCACAGGGTTACATTACCATAACGTGCACTCAATGTAACGAGATTTCCACAATGTGTAATACAACCCTAAGAACTGCACTAAATTTTAAGATCAGAGAACAAAGAAAATCAGCAACTTATCAAGATAAATATTCACATGTACATGTAGGTAACAGCAAATATTAATAGTTCACTAAATGTCTTCTTTTAGGTTTAACAGGGGTTAGCTGGGAAACATCCACCACTCTCTAGGTCAGATGGAAATCTGACCAAAACCTAAACCACCAATGTTTTCCAAACCTTTCTAGTGACCCCCGAAGTGTCACACGTAAGCAACGAGGTATACTTCAGAAGTCTAAGTTCTCATTGGTTAACTTTCACCAACTGATGCTGATACCATGCTATGCTTATAAATCACTAACACAGGTTTTGCTTCCTTTGGTATTCCTGCAAGAACAAGGGAGCAGGGAACCAGGCTACCGTGGAATAATAAGGCCCTAAGAAAGGCAGCAGGTCGTATAGTTACCTCCTTCTGGGCAAAATCCCTGCCCTAAAAACTATGCAACCTACTACCTCTTCCTAGGAACCCTTTTATTTTTCTTACCAGTCTTCTACTTAGCAGAGGCACTTCAAATTAACCTGTTAAATTAGGCATTGGTTTTTTTCTTCCCAAGTCAAACCAATTAGAGTTTCACTGATGCTTTACAAAAGTTACTGGCCATATTACCTTGGTGAAAACCGGAAAATGTATTTGCTTAAACACAAACCTCTTGTTATAAAGAAACAAAACTTCTATTTTATCAGGGGATGCAAATCAGAAGCCTAATTATCCAGTTCACCTTACGTTGTTGGAGCTACAGTTAAAACACTCAATATCATTAAATCTCCAGCCACTCTTGATAGGCTGGAAAATTAGGCAACGCTATGGATAAATCCTGCTTGCAGCCAACTGGCACAATTTAACTTATTGTCTGTCCTCTTCAGATGCCACGTGTTTCCTAGGTTATAGCCTGCCCCTCCAGAGTCCAGGTATTTTGAGTTTTTGATCCTTCACTTACATAAATTGGAAGCAAATTCTGATCAACTTTGTGTTGCTACCCAAAACAAGCTTTTAGAGACTGTTAACACTTGGTACCTTTACAAAATGTAGTTCTCCATAACTATCCACTTACTGGGCTTGGCTAGTAAGAATATGAAATGGGTCCTTATGTAATAAAGAGACAGAAATTCTTGTTCTTTCAGGCCTTAGTTATTAAGTAAGTTTTCAACTGTGGGGTGGTGAAGATACTCACAGTGGAGGCAACACATAACAGAAAATCACTACACTCTTATGATTGTACTTGCCACATAAACGGGTGTTAAAATTAAGTCAAAGAGAATCTCTCCACCTTTCCCACTTTTCTTTGTCACACTGAAAGTCAATGATGTAGAACAGGGGTGTCAAACTCATCTTCACCAGGGGTCACATCAGCCTCACAGTTTCCTTCAAAGGGCTCAATGTAATGTTAAGACGGTATAAATATAACTATTCCTTAACAGTTAAGCGAGCTGGGTAGAAACAAGGTACTGGACTGAAGGTGCCAGGCTGGATAAAACAAGGTGGAGGGCTGGCCTTGTGTTTGCCACCCGTGATGTATAAGGTTCCCCACCCCCCATTTTGTACATTCAGTTTATAACAAAGACTGATTCTGGACCATGAAGGTATCCATCTATATGCCAAGGATGAAACAAGAAGCATTATTTCAGCCCAGATAAATTATCTGGGTTGGGCCCAATGAAGAGAGAATTTGATGTTTTCTCTAATGTGAAGTTCTTGCTGCCAATGGCACTGCACTGTGATTTATCTTAGATCAGCGACTGATACCCTCTTTTAATCTCATAATACACGTAAACTCATTTCTAAAATTCTGCAGCACACCAAAAGATACATTATACTTTTTGCTGGTATGACAAAAAAAAAAAAAAAAAAAAAGTTTAATTTTGCTTCATCCATACCAGATGGCCATTGTTGGCTGTTGTCATATTCTGACACTAAGGGAAAAGATGTCAATGCCCCCGATTAAACAGTCAGGTATTTATACATTTAAAAAAAAATTCTTGCAGCACAGCTGTGTGCCTCCTATGGCACACCAGTTTACAATTGCTGTCTTAGACATTGATTCAGGATAAGTGTAAGTATTTGGGAAGCGGTAACCTCTCATTTACATCCACATTTTGCCTCTTCTCCAAAAACAAAACAAACAGCAAGCACTTAGAGTAAACTTTTAGAAATGCTTGATTACAAAAGCCCAAGGTAGCATGGCTTGGCCATCGGAAAAAAGCTGAAACTCAGGCTTTCTTGGGTACTAGAAATCAATTAGCCCTTTCTAGAATCACCCTCACACATTTTCTTTAAAACAACAAAGTATGGATTTCCCCATGTGGCAGCTTCAGGGGATCCACCCCCTGCCCCATGAATACATAGGACAACTTCAGATTTGGGGGGCAAAGCCTAGGTCTTTGTGACTTAACCAGGGAGCAAAGGTGGAATCCAGAACCCAATTCTACTTTTCTAGGCTGGAGATAAGAAGCCATTCAAATGATCACACCAACAAAGCAGTGGTTATTAACAATGTCCAAGGCCACCCAAAAATACAACCTGTTACAGAATGAATCATAACCAACCTGACTCCATTGTAGCTCAAGCAGTACCTTTCGATTCTGTATTATATCCATCACCCATAAACTCCCCAAAAAATGTGTAGCAAGATGTGGGGTGATAAACCTATTCACATATCTAAAGGGGCCTAACATCCTATTAAGACTGCCTGAAAATTATCTACTCTTTGAGATTTTTAATTTCAAATTTCTGAAATATACCATATGAAAAATGTTGATCATAACTGAAGAGAAAACCAGCAACTGACATTAAAAACTGTAAATACAAAACAAGGTCTAATTTTTCTGAGTTTTCATATCATATACATAAAAACAAAAATGCAGCAAGTCTACTCCTCAGGGAAGGCAATAGATTGTATAGTTATCTCCTGAATAGGGTAAAATAACTACCCCACAACTATACAATCTACTACCTCACTCTGATAGAGCAATCTTTTCTTCTGGGATGTAGAGTACAATCTTGTTCAAAAGAAAAAGCAATATAAATTATTAGCATCAATCAAAATAAAACATTAAAATTATTCTGATACACAGAAATGTGAAGCAAAAACTCTTCCCATCTAGTCTACTTGCTAAAGTTTATAATTGCTAAAATCAACAACTTGCATGCTATAAAGAAATGGTGCACTACTAGTCTTTTTACACAAGTTAACCTTCAATAGACATTGTACAGTCAGTTTCAACCCTCTATGATGCCACCACAATGATGATTTTTCTATCACGTTAGGAAAGACAGTAGATTGTATAGTTATCTCCCAGTGGTGGGTGTGACCCTAAAACTATACAACCTACTACCTCATCCCACAGTGAAGTGAACATCCAGGGTGAGTGCTAAAAAAGGACCGCAGAGGAGCACCACAGGAAGACTTCTACTCAGGTAACGCTGGTTCTCCTGTGTGATTAGAGGGGGGAAAACAAGCATTAGACCACTTTCTTTCACTTAATTTGCATAGAGGTTTAACTGAAAAACCTTCCAGAAACCAGCAGCTTAAATTATAGCTATGTATGATTTATGTATTTTATTTCCTGTCTTTTGTTAATATATTAAATGCTTATGTATCTAAATCCACTCCTAATAACATGTATTCACAAGATCCAGAAATCACCTTAGACCACTTACCTGATTATCAACTTTTGAATTTTTAATAGTTGTTAGAAATAAAAATCTGTAGTCACTTATCCTTCCTAAAGAAATACATAGGGGTGTGCATGCATTCTTATATTCCTTTGTACCTCCACTATATAAATACAAGAATATCTAACAAAATATGACTTCAAAACACAAATGTCACATACTCCATGATTAAATACATGTGCAGAGATATACACGATCCTCATTTTTAAATTAAGTCATGTTTTTCATCCCACCAAAGGAGCTCTGAGGATCAAAGGCAGGGGCCAAGATATTTAATGCCTTGGTGCAATAATCTCTGAACTAAGTAATAGGAATATGATCAATTTGGTTAAATCATAATACCCAAATTAATCTAAACCATATTAAATATTAGCCTTCAATTTACAGACTTAACTATTGTAAAGATACTTACTTTTCAAGGAATGCACTGAATTTGATATCAAAGTTACTAAGTAGTGACTTAGTAACTGAAACATGTAATCAAAACACAATGGCAACAGAGTTCAAAGTATAGAAGTAAACTCCTTACATTGGGTAAATTGATTTTCAACAAGGATGCCAAGACAATTCAATGGGGAAAGACATTTTTTCAACAAATAGTGATGGGTCAACTGGAAATCCACATGTGAAAGAATGAATTTGGACCTCCTACCTCATACCATAAAATTAACTATAAGACAAATAACCTATTTTAAAAGAGCAAAGGATTTGAATAGACATTTCTTTAAAGATATGGCTCATAAGCCCAAATAGTAAATAAGACCCTCAATATCATTTATTACTCTTTAGGAAAACCAAAGCCAAACCAAACAGGATACCACTTTCAGAAACCACTAGGATGGCTATAATTAAACACACAGACCAAAAAGACAAGTATTGGTAAGGATGTGGTGAAAAAGATCACTCATATTCTGCTGGCACAAATGTGAAATGGCACAGATGTTTTGGAAAAGTTTAACAGCTCACCAGAAGTCAAACAGTTACCACATGACCAAGCAATTCCACTCATAAGCATACTCCCAAGAGAATTAAACACAAAAACTTGTGTAAGAGTACTCATAGCAATACTCATTTGGAATCAACAAAAACCAAAGTCCTACTCCCTCACTGCCATTGAAACCTTATGCAAGTAATTTAAGCTTCTAGCCCCTCAGCTTTTGTAGCAGTTAACATCAATAAACTGAACTAAATAATCTATAAGAATTATGGGGAAAGACTTAACAGGCACCCACAAGAGCCCACTTCAAGTCCTTCAGGTGTGCCATCTTATGTAACAGCCATCATCCTTATTTTACACAAGTAGAAAGAGGTACTAAATTTAACAACTTGCCCAAATTACTGGAGATAACAATGGATCACCAAACTTACTATCATTGAGCCAACTTCTATTCTGTAAGGCCAGATGATTCAAGGTTATGAACATGCAAACAACTGTATCTACAAAGGCAAGCCTTTCTAATCCAAAATCTTTCCAGAGAACCAACTTGGTTCTTTCAGCCTACAGAAAACCAGTGATGATCTCTACCCCAACCCTGACCAATTTTCTTATTTAAAACATGCTTGAATCCTCATCAAACATTAAGAATCTAAAATGAAATATAGGTACAATCAAAGATGTACTCATTTTTCAATCTTGGCAAGGGCAGCAATAAAAATAGGTACTATGTTGGCAGTAAGCAAACTGGCAATTTTTACATACCAAGGGCTATTAAAACGATCCTCAAGTTTGGGGGTAATATATACAGATATAATCCAAAAGGTGGGTGTTGACAGATGAGGGGCAAAAGAAAATGGTCAACTATGAGCCATTCATTAGAGCAATGGTTTCTACTTTTCTACAATCCACAAGAAATTTTTTATTTTTAAATAGTACCTAACTATAAATACATAATATTAATAAAAAATTAGTATTGTTCACAAATCATCACTAATCATTATCTTACATTATCTTTTATTATGTATAATAAATTAATTTTGTGATCTGCTGGCGGTTCTCAGCCTGCAGCTTAGAAAACATTTGATTAGAGCAAATTTTGGAAGCTAGTATCTAACAACTGAGAGGAGGCACTGCTAGGTAAGCAAGCTTTCAGAAACACAGAACACAACCCATGTACAAGAATTTACAGATGATCAGGATCCATGGAAATGTTCATTAAGAAATAAAGTAAAAACTCTAACACATACACTGATCACAACCATACGCTTGGCTACTGAGAAAGAGAACAGACTGAGGTAATTAGGAGTGAATCTTTCTTGAGATTTCCCCTCTATAGTCAAACTGTATAGCCAGAGAGCTAAATTCTTAAAATAGGCTAAGTGCACTTAGTTCAGAAGCAAACATACTCTACTTTTCAAATACTTAATACCTATTAAGAGTTTGAGCTTCTGAAGCTAAAATGTTCTTCTACAAGTCTGAGCTGCCTACCTTTTATATAATTTACATACACTTATTAACAAAGTAGCTGACAGAGTTTTACTTTTAAAAGTTTTTATGCACATGCCATCTTGTGGTTGTATAAATTTCATTTTTACCAAACTTCCACACAAATAACATGAACTCTTTCTGTCAGCCTCATCATTCAGTTTCACTTGCTGATTATCAAATACAAATCATAATTGGAACACTGGCTATTTAATAAACATTCCTTTCATTCTCAAGTGAAATTACCTGGTGATGCTAGCTGAATATTAAAACAATATTACTTATTCATCAAACTCTCCAATAGCAGCATTTTGATTTTTTAACATCCTCAGTAGTTTTACCTATGGATCATTTCATCTATATAAACTGAGTTGTGAAATTGTCAAGATAACATTTTTTACCTATAGGCCCTGGCTGGTGGCATAGTGGATAAGGCGCTGGTTTGCAAACCCAAAGGTCACTGGTTCAATGCCCAGCCAGGGTACATAATCAGGCTGCAAGCCAGGTCTCCAGCCAGGTCTGCAGTTGGAGGCAGGTGAAAGGCAACCATATATTGATGTCTTTCTCCCTCTCTGCCTCTCTCCCCTTCCCTCTCTCTGAAAATAATAAACAAAACCTTTAAAAAAAATTTAAGCTATAACCTAATTCTAAGATCTTTATCTCATATCCTACAAAACACTGCACCAAAATTTTAAATCGCTTAAACACTAATCATGTTCTCCAAAAGGACCATTTGCTTTCATTTACTCTTAGGACTCAGAGCAGGCACACAAAATGCTCTTAACAGAATTATCTAAATCCTGAATTTTTTATAAAAGGTAACTAACGTCAGATTTACCCTTTGTAAATTTTCAAATGCTAACTAATTTGGGGCCAACCTCTCTTCTACAACAAGTGCACTGTTACCTCTGTATACCTAAGTAAATTCTGCTACAAACCCTGTAATGCACAAAAGTATTTAGGGTAAGGTAGTGTTCCACTTGGCTGACTTGCTCTGCTTAACAATCCTTTTACAATCTACCTTCCCATCCTTCTTTGTACCAGTACGTCCCCAGGTTGGAAAATCACTATATAATCTATATAACTCCCAAAGCCAAAAAAAGATATGTTTTGTTTATTAAATCTAGATTCCAGTTTACAATTTGTAGTCTACACTGTACAAGAGTGCATTCACTAAGAAAAATGTTCCCTTTTACTTATGAAGCAATCTCATAATTGACCAAATAAAAACAGGGACAGAGGCTTCCCAAGTGAACAGAAAGAGTAACTTCATACACTGTCACAAGAGAAAAATGACCAATCAACAGAACAAAGTGCTCCTAAATCATGTTCCTTATTAGTATGTCATTTTAAAACAGATTTTCTAAAAATCTCTTAAAATACTCCTAAACAAAGTAACACCTAAAAGTGTAGCTGTCAGGGCCTCAGGATACCTCTACCTTAGACCTAGAAAACAGCCTAAAAAATGATCTGATACAATTTCCTTATATTTGAGATCAGCTGTGGAGAGGGGTGGAACATCTGAGACTGATAATATGAAACCACAAATACTTACCTAGAAAAAGTTAAGTTTTGAAAAGAATCTAGACAATCCATTAGAACTGCATATCCATTAAGTAGCCATTAGCCACATATAACTATTGAGTAATGAAAATGGAAGTAGCAAAAAGCAAGATGTGAACTAAAACACACTCTAGATTTCAAATACTATCCAAAAAAAAGGGAGGGGGTTGTGGCTCTAATTTTATCTTGTTATTTAATGAAGTCCATTCTTGAGAAACTGCAATACTTAGAACACCCACACAGGCAACTAGCATGCAGTGAGTGACTAGGCTGCTTCACTCCAGTTGAGGTCACATGAGGCAGTGTTGACAGCTCATTACAGTACTGGGGAGCCAGATTTTTTGATTCTCATCTAGCCATGGAAAAAAAATCACTGGCAATTAATATTCTAGAGTAGAGAAGATCCTATCCTTTATTGCCTAAGTAAAATCTCAAGAGTATTAAAATATCAAGTGATTACAAGTGCATGCTGGTCATTGATGGCAAACTGATTTCCTCCAACTTCTGAAACTAATGTGATGGAAACATGCTCCACCAAACATAAACAAACATAAAAGGGCTGCTTTTAATATTCTTTGAAGGTCAGTGTCATGGAGAAAACACCCTTTAGAAGGTCTGTATTCCAGACTTTGACAACTTTAGAAAAAGATAATTTGCAGAAATATACATTCAGCCTATAGGTGAGCTAATATTTTCTATTCTACTTCGTAAGAAAATTGATACCCACCCACTAAATTGATTTAATGACTCAATGAGTCAGGATTCAGTTTGAAATACTGATTTAGGTCTCTTAATATAACTGAACAATTCCCACTATTAGTGACACTGTTACTACATTAGGAATTGAAAGAAAAGGTACGCAAATATCTAGGGTGCAAGAAATCCTAGTTTAATGCTAACAGGAATAAAACGCCTATAAAGGAGGAAACACTGGAGACCAATTTGTGTAACATCGATCTTTCATTCTGTTAACCTGAACTCAGTGATTTACAAACTTTCTTTTTATGATACTTGCAAAATTCTTGAGTCTCTGAAATTCAACAGAACTTCAATTATGTGAAGAGGGGAGGATCCACACAGCCAGTTTCAAGGAGAAAATACCCTCTAGCTGTCAATACAAAATAACTATCCAAAAACGGTTCATTCCCTCCCATCAACTAATTGTCCCATCAACTAAATGTACCCTGGTGACATTTAAAATGCTACTTAATCATAACGAACACCCTCACAAAAACTACTCAAAAGTAACAACAGTTTATAAGTATTAATTCCTTAACTATACACATTCTCCCTAAATACACTGTAAGTGAACCTGACGGCCATACAGCAGAAAAACTTGGATATAAACAACCATTTTCTAAAATACATATAAGTTTACTACTGCATGATATCCAGGTCAACATAAATGCAGGGGACTTCTAAATGAAGTTTTAACTAAGGAAACAAGTGCCAAGAAATCAGTATCAGTAAAGTTAAAAAAGTTCACTCATCTAATCTCCTGATTTACTTCAAGAATTTAACATTTAGTGGGCCCAATGCCTTGTTTGCCAATCTCCTGGTAACCAAGAAGTCTATTAAAACACACCCTCACCTCTGACACAGAAGGCAGGGGTCCAGGCCCTACTGTAAAAGTTGGGAGAGACGGAGGCCATTGCTGGCCAAGGACATAAAGGTTATACATTCCTCACACCGGAGCCCGCCGGGGACATGTTATCAGCTAGGTCGCTCCCAGGTATACAGCCCCGCCTCAGGGCTGCTGGCCGTGGCCCAGGTCACCAGGCACAAACCCGTTTCCCGGGATTCCACTTATTCCCGCACGACCCCCTGGCCCACCAAGGACGGTGGCCATGGCGGAACCGGCCTAACCTCTGCTACGGAACTGAGACTGCGCTCCGCGGAACGGACCCGGGGCAACGAGCCAGCCAAGAAACTGCCCGTCCCCACGGAGTCCTCCAGGTCCCCTCACCCTCCACTTCCTACCTTCCCTCCCGCATCCCAGCCCCCAAGGCCAAGGACTCCCCGGCCCCCAAGCTTGATAGTGGAAGTGACGTTAGGGGGACCTGGAGACTACAGCAACCAGTCGCGCCACACCGGGACGAGCTACCAACCAATGGGCGACGACCAGGGGCCGGACTTCCCCGCCCAAGCTTGATTGAAGCGAGGGGGGGGGGACTGAAGAATGTGAAGAATGACCCCTCCCCCCGGCCCGTGAGGCGCAGGGCGGGAAGCGAAGGGGGTTGGGGCCTGCGGGCCGCGCCACGCGGCGCCCATCCCCCGTCAGCGCCACCTTCGGACCCCCGAGAGGCCTGCCCGCCCACCCAGGCTCCCTGGACTTTTCCTACCGCTCTCTTTCTCCGACCACCCCCAGGAGTCCAAGGGGAAGAAAATGGCGAAGGGCCCGTGCCCGCCTGTCGGTCTACTCTACCCACCTGGGCTCCTAGAGAAGGCTGCGGTCTGCAGCTACCTTCCGCAGAGTCGGCCAGGCCCTCATGCCCGCCGTCACCTGCCGTCGCCCGAGAGCCGCGTGCGAAGACCCGGACCGGAGCGCAGGCTGAACGGCCGTGGCGGCCAAAGGGAAAGCAGCGCGGGCGCCGGGATGCCGAGGCGAAGGCGGGCACGAGCGCAGAGCGCGAGCCAATTGGCCGGGCTGCCTGACTGACGTGCGCCTCGCCCTTTCGCCTCGGCCAAGTTGGGCGCTAGAGGGCGGTGGCTGGACCCACCCCGTGCTGGGCGGTCACCGCGGGAAGGGCGCGCGGGTCCGCCCACCCTGTTCTCTCCCGGTTTCCTGTAGAACAGCGGGAGAGCGGCGGGGTGGTAATTCCGCCCCCAAAGGCTCGCGTGTGAGGGACAGGCGCCCTCACGTGGCGGCGGAGCGCGCGCTGGGCGGCATTACTCCAGATTCTTTCCTTGGGGAAGTATGTAGGGTCCTCCACAAGGGGTCCCTCGCAGTTTACCCAGCTGTTGATGGCCTCAGGTTTAAAGATACTTATTTTCAGATGCTTTTGAAAAACAATCCTTAATTTAACTAATTTAAACAACCTAAATAAATAACGTTCGTATGTCCATTAGAACTTGCCCAAAGTAGGGTCCCAGAGAGTGCCGTTTAGGTCTGTGTCTGGGCACCCTCCTCACCAACCCGGTTTGCCCCTCCTTGTTTTCACTCACTCACTGTAACTGCACAAGATTTTTAAGAGTAACAGCATCTTCGTGGGTAACGTATGTTTTTAGCGGCACTTGGAGTGCACCCATTGCGTTTACGTTTATGATCTCACTTGATGCCAGAGGAGTTAAGTAGGAGTTATCTTGTGGACTGAAACGAACAAGAAATGAGAAGAAAACGAGCTTGGGCCAGAAAGGTGGGCAGGATTTAAGAGGGACCTTTAAATTTAAAAGACAAACAAATGGGGAAAACAGTTTTCTAAAATCTGTAACAGACAAAACATTAATTAAAATGTCTAGTAGTTAAAAGCAAAGATCTGAAACCAGATTGCTGAGCTTGAATCCCAGTTCTGCCTCTTCCACACTACACAGCACTACAATATTTAGCAACTTGCTTATTCTTTCAGTGTCTAAGGAGCCTTATGTTTTAAATGGGGTTACACCAATATTACTTACCCTATAGAACTGTTGTGAGGATTAAACATTGCAATACTTAGAGTAGTGCTTGATGCATATAAGCAATATGTATTTACTAATACGCTATCCTTAATATAGAAAGTGAATTTTTTCAAATCAGTGGGAAAAAATTATAGACAAAGGCTATGTGTATTACATCCATTTCCCAGTTCATGACAGGCCATCACTTAAATATGCCCTGAAAAACTGGGATGGTGATGTAGACCTATAGTTGTCAAGATGGGAAGATTGTCAGGGTATTGTTGTTATTTGAGATAAAAGTTTACAAAGAAATGTGTATGACATGACCCCATAAATATTATTATTATTATTTTAAATGTATTTTTTAAAAAGATTTTATTTATTATTTTTAGAGATCGGGGAAGAGAGAAAGGGAGAGAGACATCAATGTATGGTTGCCTTTTACCTGCCTCCAGCCACGGACCTGGCTGGAGACCTGGCTTGTAACCTGGGTTATGTGCCCTGGCTGGGAATCGAACCAGTGACCTTTGGGTTGGCAGGCTGGTGCCTTATCCACTGAGCCACCAGCCAGGGCCCCCATAAATATTAAACAACAGTTAGTTCTAGCATTACTCATGATATTTGCCTTTACACATTTCTGGTTTCTTAGCAGTATGTATTGATTTCATAATCAAGAAAACTATAAATATATAAGCTATGCCAGAGACAGTTGTTCCTGTCAACCAATTTTTGTTGGTGCCAACTCAACTCCAACATGAAAAAGGAAAGGTTATGCAAATAGCTCAACAGTGGTATGGCTGTGAATACAGAACTGATGTGGAATAGCACAATAGTGCTACAGCAAAACTGCATGGCTGGGGACTTCCGGCCAAGATGGAGGCATAGGTAGACATGCTTCATCTCCTGCCACAATCATAAGGATTACAGCAACCTCAAAACCAAAAGCAACCAGAACGACCAGATAATTGAACTGCATGGAAGTCCAAAAAACAAAGATATAAAAAAGTAATACTCCTCCAGACAGGTAGGAGGGGTTCAGCCAGGGTGAGAGAACCAGGTGTGGCAGCAGCTGTTGGGGTGGCAGGATGGCAGTCACACATTATAAGGGTCAAGTGGGAAACCTAGGGAAGGGTCCCAGCCCCAAAACAGACTGCACAGCTCACGGTTCTAACACCAGGGAAAATAAATTCTCATCGATTGCTTCTGTGAAAACCAGAGGGGGCTGGGACAGCAGAAAAAACTGCTGGTCTCTCAGCAGAGTTCATTTGTTTAGAGCAGGGGTGTCAAACTCATTTTTATCGGGGGCCACATTGGCCTTGCGGTTGCCTTCAAAGGGCCGAATATAATTTTAGGACTGTATAAATGTAACTACTCCCTAATAGTTAAGCAAACCAGGTAGAAACAAGGTGGAAGGCTGGATTCAGACCACAGGCCTTGTGTTTGCCACCCGTAGTTTAGAAGGCCCACATGGTCCTGGAACGTCTGCAAACTCACCCACTCTGGTAGCACAACTGGGCAACAGCTAGAAAGGGTGCCAGTCCCATATAGGAAGTGGGTGAAGTGTCTGAAAAAGGGGTGAGTGCTGAGCAAGCGGCATTGTTCCCTCTCTGACTTCTCCCACATGGACAGTGCTACAACTTGGTGAAATGGACACCTCACACTGATGAATACCTAGGGCTCCGCCTCTGTACAATGTAACAAGTATGACAGAGACAAACATAGGAGGTAGTCAAATTGAGGAGACAGAAAAGTATGGCCCAAAAGAAGGAGTAGATCAAGATTCCAGTGGGAGAACTAAGCAAGAAGGAGGTAGCCAATCTAACAAAGAGTTCAAAACACTGGTGATAATGATACTCACAGACTCAACAGACATGCTTGAGTATAGCAAATGCAGAAAGGAAGAATTGAAGGCTATGTTAAGTGAAATGAAGGAAAGCCTACACAAAACCAATAGGGAAGAGAAGGAAGCCAGGGTTCAAATCAATGATTTGGAATATAAGGAAGAAATAAACAGCCAACCAGTACAGAATGAAGAAACAAGAGTTGAAAAAAGAGAAGAGTAGCTTAGGAACCTCTAGGACAACTTTAAGTATACCAACATCCAAATCAAAGGGATGCCAGAAGGAGAAAAAGAAAAGAGCAAGAAATTGAAAACTTAACTTGAAAACATAATGAAGGAAAACCACCCTAATTTGGTGGAGGAAATACAAGTCCAGGAAACACAGAGTCCCAAACAAACTAGACCCAAAGAGGACTACACCAAGACATATAATACTTAAAATGCCAAAGGTTAAAGATAAAGAGAGAATCCTAAAAGTACCTAGAGAAAAGAGAGTTACCTACACAGGGGTTCCCATAAGACTATGAGCTGGTGTCTCAAAAGAAACTTTGTGGGCAAGAAGGGACTGCCAAGAAGTATTCGAAATGATGAAAAGTAAGAACTTACAACCAAGATTACTCTATCCAACAAAGCTATCATTTTGAAAGAAAGGGTGGATAAAGTGCTTCCCAGACAAGGTAAAGCTGAAAGAGTTCAACATCACCAAAACCATTATTATATGAAATGTTAAAGGAATACATTTAAGAAAAAGAAGATTAAATACATAAACACTAAAAGGACAACAAACACAGCTATCAACAACTGAATCTAAAAAATGAAAACAAAAACAAACCAAGCAAACAACTAGAATAGGAAAAGAATCATAGGTATGGGGATCGTGAAGGGTTATCAGCTGGTGGGGGCAAGGGGGAAAGACTGTCCTGGGGTAGATACAAAATAGTGCGATGTTAAGAATAGTATAGGAAAGGGTGAAGCTAAAGAACTTACATGCACAGCCCATGAACATGACCTAAGAAGGGTGGCATTGCTGGAGGGAAGGGGTTACTGAGCAGAGCAGGACAAAGGGCAAAAGTTGGGACAAATGTAATAGCATAATCAATAAAATATACTAAAAAAAATAATAACTGCATTATTGTGGAACAGTTCTATTGTGACACGGCAGGGCAGCAAACATCTTGGGTGTTCCACTTCTAGCTAGGTAAATGCTGTTTTCAGGCTCTGGTGAACTAGAGGAGGTCTGGCTTACATGGACAAAAGTCCTTACCTGGTTCCTGATTGGTCTATCCTCATGCAAAGGAGGACACTAAGTTCTTACAATTTGATTGGTCCAAAAGGTACTGTCCTGATTGGTCACAATAGAGCTGCTCAGATTGGTTAGAGCAGGGCAATTCCCATTGAATGGAGAAAGCCTCAATTCTATTGCTTGAAATAGGATTCCAGAAACCCTTTAAAAGTGTTGGCTCAGATCACAGAAGCACAATGCAGGCAGGTAGTCTAGGGCAGAGGCTTCCCTATGAAGTAAAATTTGCCTGAGAGGCCCCTATGTAGAAATGACTACTAAGCTTCATTTTTAAAATTTGAGTCCAATTAGCCACCAGGAGCCCTTTTTATTTATTTATTTAAAAATATTTTATTTTATTTTTTTTAGAGAGAGGGGAAAAGAGAGAGACAGAGAGGGAAAGAGAGAGAGACATCAATGTATGGTTGCCTTTCACCTGCCTCCAGCTATGGACTTGATTGGAGACTTGGCTTGCAACCTGGTTATGTTGCCCTGGCTGGGAATCGAACCAGCGACCTTTGGATTCACAGGCCAGCACCTTATCCACTGTGCCACCAGCCAGGGCCACCAGGAGCCCTTTTTAATAGATGCTTTCCCCACCCCCCCTCAGTATTCAGTCCCCAATAGGCACTGTCTCCTTTTCTTGTAATAAATAGAAACCTGGTTTTTAGATGACTGTGACACTAGTGACGTTAGATGTAGCTATGTGACCTAAGTTCTGGGTGCTGAGATGTAAGGAGAGAATGAGTGGGGTTTCTGGGTTCTGAATCCAAGGAGAGGACCTGCCCTTTCCCACTTTCTGATTTCCAGCTTCCTGAGTAAGATGGTGTATAGTAGAAAGACACATGGAGGGGAGCCCCAGATCCCTGATGGCATCATAGGGGAACCTCCACTGACACTTGGACATTAAGTGAGAGAAACATGACTTAGTTAAGCCTTTGAAGTTTGGGAATGCTTCCACAGGAAGCTAGCCTGATCAGGGGGGTATGCCCATATAGTGTATTCTTCTTCTACATTTCGGTTCTTAGGAGAGGGAGAGGGCATTCTATGAAAGGAGCACACAGCTTTTGGAATAAAGCAAATGGGTAAAAGTCCCAGCTCCTGTTTTGCAGAATGCACTCTGTGTCAGAAACCCTGTTTTCAATTAGACCATAGTAAAAATGTGATTTGGAACTGCTGAGTGATGAGCAGAACCTGGTGTCATTAATGATCACTATTTGTAGTGATAGCAAGAGGCAGGAAGACCACACATTTCAATCCTTGCTCTGGCCCAAGGTGAACAAACTGCTGGCTAGGCAAACCAGCCCACAGTAATCCTTATGTTCAAGTCCAAGCTTATCCAGTGTCCTGGCCTCAGCCTACTTCTCCAATCCCCGTGCTTGTCGGGGCACAGTTCCAACCACTCACTGCTCAAGCCTCCTGCAATGCTAGTCCCCATTTTAGTTGGCTGGTCCTAGTTATTCTGATGGTACTTACGTTTGTCTTGCTCAGAGAAACCTTTCCTAACCACCCAACCTAACCAATCCCCGTCACTATCTCACCATACTATTTTCATAACACACTCAGCATTTTAGCACTCATGGAACCCATCTTGCTTGGTTTATTGTTTGCCCCCCAAGAAAGCAAGAACCCTGTCTGCATTTTCACAGAATCTGCATTTTCATGGAATCCTGTGTTTCTCTCTCCTAGAACAGGGCCCAGATGCTCAATAAACATCTCTTAAGTGTGGAACTAAAAAGCCAAGAGACTAGGGCAGTTTGCAGAGGAGGCTGAGCTCAAAGAATACAAATAGATAGAGAGGGCAGCAAGAAGGAATTCAGGTCTTGAGGGCCATGACCAGTAGACAGTGTGAAAAAGCAGAGAGTAGCAGCTGGGTGGGCCAGGAAAGGAAGAAGATGATGAATCCTGAGAAGACCCCAAACTCCCCTGCTGAGGTTCTCAGAGTAGCCACACTCCACAGGACCCCAGAGGTCCAGTGTCCCTAAAGCCATGACATCTCAGACCCCATCTCTTGTCCACACCCCTCTGCAGGCAGCTTCAGGACAGAACTCTCCTTCCACCTTTGTTTTCCTGCAGCCTAAACAAACCAAGTAAAGCAAACACATTCCTAGCAACTCAACTCCCCAGGTGAGATTGGAGCTGTTTGTGTGGCTGGTCTCACACTCAGCACATTGCCCCATGTCATTTGCCTCTGGTATCCTAGCTCTTCATAGCTCAGATGCCCTGCCTGTAATCCTGGGTCCCCACCATAGTAGCCCCAGGTCTTAGTGTTAGTGCAGGGCATGGACATGTAGATCAGGTTGATGATGTCCAGGCAGTAGTACTGTGATCTCTCCCTGCTCATGATTCCAGGGGCCTCCTGCTTTCCTGTGTGCCTAAGAGGAACTGCTCCTGCCTGAGGAGTCACAGAGGGAAGAGGGAGGTCTCTGGCTAGGCAAACATCCTTACCTGAGATGGCAAACTGGTGATGGCCTGGAGCTCCCATCTGATTCACAGAAGTGCTTTGTTATGTCCATGCAATGTTTTTGTTTGTTTGTTTTTTGTTTTTGTTTTTAAAGATTCATTATTTTTAGAAAGAAGGGCAGGGAGGAAGGAAGAAAGGGAGAGAAACATCAGTGTATGGTTGCCTTTCTCCTGCCTCCAGCTATGGACCTGGCTGGAGACCTGGCTTGCAACCTGGTTATGTGCCCTGGCTGGGGAATTGAACCAGTGACTTTTGGGTTCGCAGGCCAGCGCCTATCCATTGAACCACCAGCCAGGGCTTCCGTGCAATGTTTGAAATCTATTTTTAACTAGCTGACAGCTTTTAAAAGAATCAAGACCCTTAATATTTTTAAAAATCTGGATTCCTTGATTTCCTGAAAGAAAGAAAATAAAATCTCGGAATATCTGGCTGCTCTCAGCCTATGTTCCAACAAGGCATTATTATTATTTTTTTTATGCACAGCGTGGCCTGTGCTATATGCCACAGTCTCTGTACCCACTGGCTTGTTTCCCAGCAAAAGTAGAGTCTGGCTGTCCAACATCATTCACAGGCAAATTCTGGAGGCAGAGGTTGGTGGGGGAAGGAAATACAATGTTTCATAATTTGGAGGATGGGGGACTCCCTGTCTCTAGGCTCTTCTCTTCTGCAAAACATGAACAAAATCCTACTGATACCAAAGCCCAAAACAATGCCCAGGATTCCCGTTCCATCCTTATCTGTCCTTAAGGTTCCTAAGTGGGTGGCTCTCCAGCCTCAGGCTCCCTTCCAGGGTCTGCCTGAGTTGTCTGCATGTCCTCGCAGCTTCCAGGACCAGCAAGGTCCCGAAAGCATGGGTGTGCACACTTGCCCTGGGGGATTGCAGATGAAAAGAGCATGTTTCTCCCTTCCCTGGGCTTAAATCTCTGAATCTAAACTTCTGCAAGCTCCTGGGAGGGTCTGACCCCCTGAACCAATCCCATCCTTTCCCAAGGCTAGCCTGACAATACAGCACCTCCCCCTATTGCCACAGTAACTTTATGGTCACTTGCAGCTGTGTCCTCAGGGATGGGAAGGGAATAGGAGGGCTTTTAGCCTTAGCCAAACATTTCACTAGCCTTGCCTGCACTCAGCTCAATGACTTCCTCCTACTGTGCCTTTGCCTGAGGGTAAGGGATCTGTTGTCACACACCACAGCTAGCTTGTTTACCCAGGCAGTATGGTTTCACTCATGGCTACATTGGGCATCTCCGCAGCCACTCCCTCACTCCAGGCACCCATTAGTTTATGCCAGTATCAGGCCTGCTTCAATTTTATTAAAGCATGGCTTCCATGGTCATCAGAGTTGGTGTCCTCATTGCCTTCTCCTTGGGGGCACTGCTGCAGTCCCACTTGGACTGGTGGTTTTGGTGTAGGCCAAGCAGAGTCCTTTCTTGGGAATATATTAAATAGAGACTTGGAGAGAAGAACCCCTTAGCTCTGGACCTCCAGCTGTAATAATTAGACAAGAAGTCATTCTTTGGGAAAAAAGAAAAACAATTACTGAGAAATGGACAAAAGAGAGAAGTAATTGAGTGTGGATCCTGTCACCTCTGAGGCCACTCTACCCTTTCATTTGTGATTTTCAGAAGTCCCTCTCTTTATTTCCCAGCTGAGCAGAGTAGAGTTTGTGTCACTTGCAACCAGTAGTGACTGAAAACAAAATAGCTGGAGGAAGGGGCTTCAGAATGACATTTGGAACCCATGCTGCTCTGTGACTTTAGCAAACCACTGATTTCCTTCTCAGTTTCTCTCTCTCTCTCTTTCTTTCCTTTCTTTCCTTCTTTCTTTCTTTCTTTCTTTCTTTCTTTCTTTCTTTCTTTCTTTCTTTCTTTCCTTCTTTCTTTCTTTCTCTCTCTATATATATCTTTTAAAGATTTTATTTATTTTTTTGGAGAGAAGGGAAGAAAGGGAGAGAAACATCAATGTGTGGTTGCCTCTCATGTGCCCCCTGCCCTCAACTGGGGACTTGGCCCACAACCCAGGAATGTGCCCTTACTGGGACTCAAACCAGTGACCCTTTGGTTCTCAGATCAGCACTCAACCCACTGGTTGAGTCACACCAGCCAGGGCCCTTCTCAGTTTCTTGATCTGTGTAATGGGACACTATTGTTTATCTTCTAAGGGGGAAAGAAATGTTCATAATGTCATTTATGTGAAGCATTGCATGCAGTGCTACTAATTACATACCAATAGGTGCAACTAAGGAGTCCATAACCTTTATTGAATTTTATGGTAAATGTTTTCTAAAAACTGGTGAGCTATAATTTAGAAGGGTAATCTCCCTCCTAAACAATGGCAGGGTTTTTTCATGGGTTACCTACAGGTCAGTACTCTGGAGTAGACTGGAAGAAGGCTACTTCTGGCCTGAATCCAAGAGGAGGACCTGCCCTTTCCCACTTTCTGATTTCCAGCTTCCTGAGTAGGATGGGGTGTAGTAGAGAGACACATGGAGGGGAGCCCATCCCTCCATGGAGATCTACTTCCAGCCAGATTTGCAGTAAGTTTACCCTTTCAATGTTTGTGTAATCTTGGGCTAGGGTTTTAAATCTTGGACCCTGAGTTTCCTAGCAAATAGAGGTAGTAATTCTCACCTCTATCAGTTATTTTGAGAATGAAATTACTTTATTAACATAAAGAGTACCTAGTAATATATACTAAGCTTTCAACAAAAGCCACAGCAAGAGTTAGCCAAAGGCTTCATTTCTGGGCAATCATTGCCATTGTGATTTCCAGCATCTGAAGCTTGATTGAGCTGAAAGTGCGTTGTAAGTCATCAGAACACAAAGTTGTTCTGTTCAGTTGTACCAAGGTCTCACCTTTTGTACCACCCACCCAACTGCCCTAGCCACTGACCTCCACCACTCAAGGCTGCCTATGTGAGCTTCAAGCAACAAATGCCTTTAAAGCAAATTTCTGGGGTGTTTTTCTTTTCTTTCTTTCTTTTTTTTTAAAGCTTTGGATGATCAATTATCAATGTAAGACCCTGAATCTGGAGAAGCATCACAATGTGGAAAGAATCTTTTCCCCCCTTTAAAAAAAGTGAAGTCTAGCAACTTTAAAGTTGCAGTCAAAATGTCCTTAGTGGGGACCTGGTGAGATGTGCTGCTCTCCATGTGATTCTCCATCTCCACCTTGAGACTCTCATGCTCCTGGGGGAGCTACACTGCATTCACATGAGGCTGGAGGAGCACCTTCATCTGCTGGTAAAACTGTTGGGGGGCTTCCTGTGCCTGGACCATCAGCTGTAACTTCTCCAGCTTGGAGGCATGCCCTCACTCCAGCTGCCTTTTCAAGATGGCAACCTGGCATTTGATGTCACTGAGCAGACTGTCTCCAGTGGCATCAGTCAATGGCCCACATGTAGACGTCACTGATGGACAGGCCCCTGATGAGCTTCTCTGTGTCCTCTGGAGGCAATGTGAACATTTCTTTAGGAAAGATCTGCAGAGGGAATGTCCAGGCACCTGGTCTGTGATGCAGCCTAAGCCTCCCCAACTCCACTGAACTAGCGACACCGTAGGTGTGGTGGGAGCTACTGGTTGCCTGCCCAGTACACATTTTTCACCTGTTTCCTGCCCAAAGAACCCTGATTCTACAGGCCAGCCATGTGGGCAGCTAAAAATATGATGCTTACTTTCTGCTTCCCTTGCAGTTAGGGATGGCTGGGTATGCCACAGAAGCAGAAGTGGGAGTTGTTGGGTGGGGCCTCTCGGACAAGCTTTTCCCTTTGTCTTCCCCCTCGCTTTATCCAGGACTTGGAGTCTATGCCCACATGAAGCAACCACCTCGTGACTGTGTGCTGACTAGCACACAGCATAATGAAAGGAGAGGGCAGAGCCTTGGGGTGCCACCAAGCTGGCAGGCTTGCCTCCCTGCCTCTGTATATAAATGTAAAAAAGCAGAACTCCTCATTTTGTAAAGCCGTTGCTCATGAATTTCTATCACAATCAAATTCAGATCCTTTTTGAAAGGGTAGACAAATGGAAGAAATTATCTGAATAATTTTGAGAGGAGTGAAATCTCAGACCCACCTATTGTAATATTTCTAGGAAGTCCAGATATTTTTCTCTGGGTTGTCCACAGTCCACAGTGCCCTTCCCTGCCTGGTCAACCTGTTGATCTCCAGTTAACCCTGTAAATCTCAGCTCTAGCATCACCTCTGTGATCAGGCCTTCCCTCATGAGAGGTACACAGTGTAGAGGACTACCTGGAAGTTGAGGTCAGGCAGATTCTGGGCATGATTGTGGCTATTGCTGCAGGCTTCCCCAGGTCTTAGATATGTCACCATAATTCACAGTATACAAAGGTATTCTAGCATTTATCACCATGAGTTGCCTGCCTGATATGTATGTACTTGGGTGTTTTGTTTGACCTGTTAGATTAATCTTCTTGAAGATAAGAACAAAAGATACATAACATGTAACAGAATCTCAAGGTACTGACATGGGCTGTATAGAAAGACAAAGGAAGATAGAGCCAGGTTCCTGGTTGTAGCTGAGGGCTGAGGAAGGAGGCAGCTCTCTGTTTCAGGTGGTCTGGAAAGGCATCTCAGAGAACCTGAACTTTGAGGTACAGACTGAATAATGGTCAAGCAATGGTCATATCTGTGGGAGGTGAGGCCTAGAGACTCACTCAGTCTCTAGGTAAGGAGGGCAAAAAGGCAGATGGGACCGGGAGGTGGGTTTATTTGAAATATAATGGACTCCCCACCAGTTGGGGATTTTGAACATAGGAAGCCACTAGGGTATTCAGACAGAGGCAGTGAGAGTGGCCAGGAGATATGGCTGGAGGGCCTGGAGGGGATGCATCTGGTAAGGGAAGAGGTGACACCATGATGTCTGAGCAATCATCATGCCTGGTCTTGAGGGAATTACTAGGACCAGGTTTGGGGGGAATCTAGAATTTCTTCCTCTCTAGGTTGTTTCAGGTACTGGATGTGGATTTACAGTACATAGTTTCAAGTTTAGAAAATATTTGGCTGTTATTTCTTTAAATATTTTTTCTGCCTTGCCAAACCCTATAATTTTCTTCAGGGACTCTAGTTACTCATATTTTGGAACACTTGAAGTTGTTCCACAACTTGCTAATGCTGTTTTTAAAAATTCTTATTCCAGCCCTGGCTGGTGGCACAGTGGGTAAGGCACCGGCCTGCAAACCCAAAGGTTGCTCGTTCGATTCCCAGCAAGGGCACATAACCAGGTTGCAAGCCAGGTCTCCTGCCAGGACTGTAGCTGGAGGCAGGTGAAAGGCAACCATACATTGATGTTTCTCTCCCTCTCTGCCTCTTTCCCTTCTTCTCTCTCTGGAAATAATAAATAAAATCTTTAAAAAAAATTTTTATTCCTGTTTCATTTTGTGTAGTTTCTATTGCTATGCCTTCAAGTTCGTAAAACCTTTCTCCTGTTTCAGTCTGACTTACTGTTCATCCCATCCAGTGTATTTTCCATGACATTGTTGTTTTCATCTCTAGAAATTCAATTTGAATCTTTTAATATATCTTCCATGACCCTAACTTTTTGAAATATGGACTACAGTTATAATAATTTTAATATCTTTGCCTGCTAATTCTAACATCTGCCTCAGTTTTTATTTGAATTAATGGATTAATTATTGCTTTCACTATAGGCCATGTTTTCCTGCCTCTTTGGCTGCCCAGTCATCTTTGGATACCAGACATTGTGAATTTTACTTTGTTGGATGCTAATATTTTTGTATTTCTGTGAATCTTAAATTTTGTCCTGGGATAAATTTAAGTAACTTGGAAAGAGTTTGATCTTCTCTGTGTTAAATTGGTCTGATGGGGCTAAGACTCCATGAGTACGGCCCTAGTATCCCATGATTTATGATTTTTTCCAGTCTTTTAAATGGAAATTGGCATTGTTCTCAGTTATTCTTGAGCTTCAAGCACTGTTCCTTCAATCCTTTCCTCTGGTTCCTCCCCACCTATGGCAGTTTCCTTACAAACATGTGCTGACAGTCCAGTTCACTATTGAAAATTCAAGGGATTCCTTGTAGATCTCTAAGTTCTCTGTGCAGTGTTTTCTTCTCTGGACTCTGTCCTGAGTATTTGACCTATCTTGACCTTCTTAGACTCTCAGGTCTGTCTCCTGAACTCAGGGAATCTGCCAGACTGCTTGGGCTCACTCTCTCTGCCCCTTATCTGGAAACTCCCTCAGGGCAGTTAGCTGGAGCAATTGTAGGGCAGCTTGTTTATATCCCTTCTCTCAGGAATTACTTTTTATTGCCTGAGCTCCAGAAGCTTGCAAACCATTGTTTCATATATTTTTTTTGTTTATTTTGTTATTCTTGTTTCAGACAGAAGAGTAAATTCAGACCCTGTTATTCTATCTTGGCCAAATGAGGAAGTAATAAACCCAATTTAAACAAATATTATTAGGTATTGAGAAGAAGATCTGTAGAAGCCAGCTGTGGTAGACACAGAGATAGTCTTCCAAGATCTGCCTTTCCAGGTAGGACTTATTGACTGCAATGGTGCATGCGACCAGCCCCCAGTTGTCACATCCCTCAGTTTTCTCTCAGCTGTGCCTTCCCAGAGCAGCAACATTCAGTGACTGCACTAGCCTGGTCATTTCAGCACAATGGGGCACTCTGATGGGTGATGCTGTTTCTAAAGTCTCTGCCTGGACAGATGCTGCTGGCCCAGCCTTCCTTTCCCTCTGTTTCATCTATTTCTTCTCTCTTACTTTTCAAGGGTCAGTCTTGGGTATCTTGTACCCCAAACTCTGTCCCAATTTCTGCTTCCAGAGACCCCAACCTGTGGCACCAACTCTTAGGTGGCTAGGATGGCCCAGAGATCAGACCCCAGGAGCCTCTTCCCTAGTAATCTATAGATGTCTTTCTCTACAAGAACTGAAAGCTCTCCACTAGAATTTGTTTCTGAAAGGCCACACATGCTCTGTGTACATGTGTATGACTTAGAAAATTTTTTGTTCTCTTGATGAAGTATATCCAGAAATTAATTCCTAACATCTTTATTACAGGGAGAAAATGTCATGAAGAAAGCAGGCCATAGAGGCTAGGACACAACTTACTTATTCATCTTTCAAGAGAATAAATGACATGGCCATTAACCTACTATTTTTTGGAAGCCCTTGAAGCAATTGAAGCAATCATAACTCACTCATTTCTCAAGATGCACATTTTGAAGTGTGACATGCTTAAGGAGAACCAGTCAGTCACTAGAGTATGCCGCATGTAATTTCACCCTTGCATTTAAGCTCTGTCCCAGTCAGCCTGGTGGCTTGAAAAGAAAACCATTTGAACTAAAACCAAACATCAGGTTTGGTGCAATGAGCTATTCCTAGGTTTTTGCAGCCATGGCTAAATATTCTTGGCAAAGGTTACTTTTCTCTCTTCGAAGGCATCAGAAATCTTGGGCACCTGGTGATACTTGTGGTCTTCAAAGAGTTTGCATATTCCACATATTGGTTCTTCATCACTTAGGCACAACTGATTGTGCACTCAGGACCGGCTGTGAATACATTCCAAATGTATTCTTAAAAAGGTATCAAAAGTCACTTGCACAGGAAGCTTTGGCATGTAGAGGACAAAGGTGATGGTAACATTAGGATGCTCGAATGGTGATTTAGCAAGCACATGCCACAATTGGTCTTTCATGGAATCCTCACAACACTTTGTTGTTTTTTTTTTAAGACTTTATTTATTTATTTATTTATTTATTTTTTAGAGAGAGGGGTATTCCATTTTATAAAGCCACCACCTAACAGAACTGAATGAACACTGCAATAGTGGAGTACCTGATACTTGCAGGCTTTGCAACATGGTACCTATTGATAATATCATAAGGACCTTAAGCCCATTACAGGCTGAAGATACCCTGGGCACATTTTAGGTAGAAGGAAACTTGCAGGAGCCTCATTGCCCTGCTGGCCCCTCACCTTTCCCACTTGGCTAATTGGAAGCCTTGCAGTGAACTCTTTTTTTTAAAAAGATTTTGTTTATTATTTTAGAGGGAGGGGAAGGGAAAGAAGCAAAGAGAGACAGAGACATCAATGTAGGGTTGCCTTTCTGCCGCGAGCAACCAACCTGGCTGGGGACATGGCTTGGAACCTGGTTACGTGCCCTGGCTGGGGAATCAAACCAGCGACCTTTAGGTTCACAGGCTGGCGTCTTATCCACTGTGCCACCAGCCAGGGTGGCAGTGAACTTTTGAATCATGGAAAGGGAGGTAACTGACAAGGATCAGAACCATTGAGAATATGTGGTAAATAGAAAAGTCCAAATCATGGTTTAAGTCTCTTAAATCCTCTTAGTAACTTGAGCTGGGGTGCCCTCAGCAGGCCACTGTCTCTTGGCAGGAAGAGGCAGGACGGAGGAACAGAGTAGAGGCAGCTGAGGGGGAGAATTGCAGAGAAGCCCTGCCCCTCAAGAACAGATCTCTGATGCAATTCCCTGACCCTCTTTAGAAGCCACACCCATGCGTCAGGAGTCGGCTTCCCCATTTCAAGTCAGTGCTAAGTTATGAGGATTCAGGCACACTTATGAGTCCCTGCCAAGAAGTCACCACCTTAGAGTTTCCCTGACAGATAACAAAACAACCTGAACCTGGTGGTTGGTGCTACCTAATCTGTGAATCTGTGAAATATGGAAACACTGTCTCTCCTGCCTCTTCCGGGGTTGTTGGGGGATCATATGGGTTCAAGACTAAGAACGTTCTTTGTCAACAATAAAGAATTAGGGCTGCAGAGGCAGAATTCCTGGCATCATATCCAATTTGTATCTGAGTTACATCTGACTCAGGAAACTTCCTAAAGTCAGTGCCAAAGGGAAGGCCACATAGGTCAAATTACCTTTGATGGTCCCTTAGCTGGGGAATATGGTATACAGAGAACACATGCATGATTTTGTACAAATCAAGCTGTTGGCATGTGTGTATAGGTGTCCAATATATAGAGCATCATGCAGCATCCATAAAATTTGATAGGACATATTGTATAAAAAACTCTTGCTGAAGACTAAACATCAGAATCATACTCAGCTCTCCAAACTCTTCACTCCTAATAGGCACACAGGAATCAACAGAAGAAATAACCAATTAGCTGCTCTGTTTTACCCCTCCCATCCTGGGATGATCAAGGGTTTAAATATGATGCTACTTCACTGTCAGTACATGAGTCCCCCCCTGAGGTCCCTTGAGTACTGCTATGGGCTGCAGGGCTGCATACCAGATGTGCACACACATGCATGCACACACACACACACACATGCACAACTATCCCTGGGCTCCCTTACTAAGAAAGAGGTCAACATGAATGTATGCATTTATTTGGAAAGTAATCCTCTACTTATTCCTAAGCAAATATCTGGTTTCAACTCTGAGGTCTGGGTAATTTGGCAGACTGGGCAACTAAACAAATAAAATGAAAATCATTAAATACCAGATTCATGATTTTTCCATGCTTTTCACACCTTTGAATGAGCTGGTTTTGCTCCTTGGTCTGAACTTAAGTGTCTCAAGTTCTTTCTTAAACTTTTCAAGTATGTTTTCAGCCAAGATGTTCCTCAGCAGCCCCTTTGTTATCTTCCACTCAAACAAAGCACTAAAACAGGGATAGCATGAGCTGGTGGCAGACTCCCATTGCCAACTATCGGGAGACAGGATGCATGCAACCCTTCCCTTTTTTCACACATGAACACCATCGAGGGGTCAGGGAGAGAACACACCACCCACAGAGGGAGTGCTAATAAGACTTTCAAAAGAAGAGACCGTGAAAGTCTCCTCAATCCCGCAAAATTACTCCTCCCACTCCTCCCACCTGGGCTAGTGAGCACACGTTATTGCCATTTGCAGAGATAGCCATCATGCAGCCCATCAGAGGAAAGAGGAACTTGCTTTCTTCCCCTGTGAGTCTGGGTTAGCTCTCTGCTCTCTTCCATGGAAGTCCAGCCCAGTGGGAAGACAGATAGATGCTCACAGATGGTTGTGAGGTTGGATGAGCAGGAATGTGCACAGCAGGAAGAACTATGTCTCCTTGGAGCGATGGAAGAGATCAGGGCTGGCGTCACAAGACAAGACACCTGATCAAAGCATTGACGACCAAAGTGTATTAACCACATCTTTTATTTATTTTTCTTTTTAAAGATTTTATTATTTTTAGAGAGAGAGGGGAAGGGGTAGAGGCAGAGAGGGAGAGAGACATCAATGTATGGTTGCCTTTCACCTGCCACCAGCTATAGACCTGACTGGAGACTGGGCTTGCAACCTGGTTATGTGTCCTGGCTGGGGATCAACCCAGTGACCTTTGTGTTTGCAGGCCGGCACCTTATCCACTGTGCCACCAGCCAGGGCTTCACATCTTTTATTTACGGTGTTGTGATGCTGTGACATCTGGAGCCTCGCAGACCTAGAGGAATGGCCTCTTCCAGACTAGCCAACTCCTAGAGAGAGTAAGGGCCTTACCTGTTGGTAAGTATCTCATATGCAAACCAATCCTCCTACAACCCAAACCCCCACCACCTCCTTTATATTTGCTATTCCTTTATCCACCTGTGCTAGTCATCCTAGGACCTGCACAGCTAGGGATCCCCTGTGCCCCAGAACCGGCTAATATTCCAGCTGGCCAATCTCAAACCTGCTTACCCTGTCTTACCTGTTCCTTCCTGCAGAAACCACAATAAAGGCTCTTGCCCACATTTCCCCTTCCTCCCTACCTCCTATCCTACCCTGCTGCTTCCTTACATTCTCCTCTGCTGCACCCTGTGATGTGGTGTGTCCCCTTCTCTTGGAAACTGTGAGCTACAACTGTCTTTTAATGGCAGCTGTCTGGTAGCCTTGCTGTACCTGAGTAAAAATAAAACCTACAAGTGAAAAGACTAGATGCCACCCTGAGTGACCATCACAGTCCACCTATTTGGTAACGATCTTAACATCCATTTGTTTAACAAACTTTTATGAAGCCCCTACGATGTTGGAAATGAGATAGTGAACAGGACAACCCACTAGGCCCTGCCCTCAGGGGCTTAAGACGTGCTAATGAGGGAAACAGATGTGCCAAATAAACAATATGCTTAGCTCTGTCTGTAGATCTCCAATCTGGCAATGAATTTGAACCCACTTGGACCCAGTTATCTTTTCCTCCATGCCACTTTGGGGCCAGGGCGAGTAAGCAACTGTACTATATGTTTGCTCCTACTATGTGGATAAACCATGTGGTAATTGAGCCCAGGAGCCTGAATAGAAAGATCCCAATTCCAGGTTCAAGTTTTATGAACTGGAAACTATCCAAAATGCCATTTAAGAAAAGAAGAGAAGTAAGTATATGTGTGTGTGCATGCATATGTATGTGCACCTGTGTGTATGGGTATTCACATGTGAGCATATGTGCATGTGTGTGCGTGTACAGTGGAATAGCACAGCAATAATTAAAAGATAAACTATTGGTACACACAACAGCATGAATGAATCACAGAGAAATTATGTTAGTGGAAGAAACTAGTCATAATAATATATATCACATGATTTATATAATTTAGGCAAAACATGGTATAAGAAGTCAAAATGGTCTCCTGTGTGTGTGGGAAGGGTCACTGACTGGGAGGTGGAGGGGGTGTAGGAAATGCTCCAGATCTTGGTCTTGGTGGGCTTCTATGGAGATATACATGTGTAATCTATTGAGATTAAAGATACCTCACAGTGTGTATTCTACACTCTGAGGGAGAAACAGTTGTGTGAACTTGGACATAGTGACTTGAATTTGAAGTCTTGGTTTCCTCATTTGTAGATGTAGAGACCTCTGCTCCTTCTCTGTAACTCCTTAGACTGCTGTGTGGGAATCTCATCAGTATAAAATGCTTTACAGATTTAAAGGGGTTACTATTATTGTTATTCCTAAAGTGAATTTTCTTGACTTTTTTGAAAAAAAGTATCTACTTAAGCTATCCAGAAAGTTCCATAATGCTAGCAGGCTGAGATTTGGAGATTATCTTGCCTGTGATCCCTGTAGTAAATGTTAGCATCTTTTTAGATTGTTTCTCAGAATTCAGAGGCATGAATGTTCCATGGAAAATGAATAGGCCAGACCCCCTGTACTAGCACCTGGGATATGGCCTTTTTTTCTTTTCAAAGAAAATTGAAGAGTGTTGAAATGTTGCAGGAGGCCAGTCCTCTTTTGCCTCCTTTCTCAGCTCCCTGCCTCTGCTCCATCAGTCTGAAGCTCTTTCCCTTCCTTCTCCTACTATGCAGGGCTGATGGGAACCTACCCCTCAGGCTGTGAGTCCTGTTCGGGTCTAGTACCGGCTACAACAGCTCTTCTTGGAATTGCATCTGCACAACCCACTCCACTCAAATCCAAGCTCAGCAAAGCCTTTGGCACATTCCCTGTGCCCTCAGCATTTTTCTACAGGCTCTTGGAGTCTTCAGGCCCTGCACCTGCCTTTGGGAGGAGAAAAGACAGAGGAAGGAAGGAGCCAGGGAGTCTCATTCCACAGAGTAAGTAGTCAGAGGGTTCTGTTGTCTCTAGTCGCTGGAGCAAGAAGCAGAAGTTTAAGTGTGTTTCTTAAAATCAGGCTGAAGAGACTAAAGGTAGTGATGCACCTCCTGGGAGTGGGGGTTGGGAAAGGCCTTTGAGATAAATGCTCAGCTATTAGGAGACTGAAGGTCAGTAATGTCCATACATACACAAAAAGGTGGAATGAGCACATTATTTTGAGCTGTAACTGCAGGAAGAACTATCCAGAGAGTTAAAGAGGATGTCTCTGGGGAGTGGGGCTGGGAAGAGATGAAGCAGAGAGCAGAGCTTCTCTCCAAAAACTCTTCTAGGTTTTACCATTTAACCTGTGTGTGTTACTTTGATATAGTTTTTTTTTTTTTTTTTTTTTAAAGATGCACAAGTAAGTGAAAATTCCAAGTTGAGAAATGATAAGTATAAATAAATTCAGGCACCTGGTGCTTTTGAACTCCTGATCTCTTGCTCCCATATTCAACTGACACAGATCCTGAGATGGTATCCTTCTTCTGCAATCTATTAACTCTATATTTGCTTCCATCTGTCCTTCACAAGTACCCAAATGACCTGGAGAAACACTGGTCATGGCTTGTACACCCAGCTGTAGAGAAAGATGCTACTCAAATAACGGAACAAAAAGGTTCCATGAGAATATGTAATGTAGATAATGGTAGCCAATGCTATTATGATCCTTTCCAGATTAACATTTCTCCTAGCTCCCCATTGCTTTGGGATGAAATGCAAAGCCTTTACATGACATGTAACACTTCCTTCCATATGTCTTAACCCAACTCCTGGTGGGTCCTCTAGTGCCCCAGCATCTCTCATAGCCCTGCACTGAAGCCTCCTTGTCTACTGACCAGTGCTAAGTGTCTCCTGTTGCAGGCCCCTTTCCTGGGCCTTGGCATGGCTGTCTGCTTTTCCCAGAATGCCTCCCCCATTCACAGCTGCCTTGCTCTGCTGACTCTATCAGCTGTCACCTCCTCTGGAGTCTTCCATGTCCACCCTGTGGGAGCTTTCACTGTATTCAGGGCCACTCACTTCTGCGAGGACAAGGCCTTACTCATCTCTGCATCTCCAGGGTCCTGACACAGGAACAAGCTCCTTAGCAAGGGCTAGGAAGTGCTCCCCTACCCCAGCACAGAACCTTCTCTCTCACATTAAGCCACAAACATATCCTCTGCAGCTCCTATCCTGGGTCCTACTCATGTCTTCTAAGCCTGCTCCCCACCCACCCAACAGCCTTTCAGAGATGGCCAGCCAGGCTTCATTTTGCAGGCCAACCATCCCCACTTCTTTCATGGACAGAAGCCAGGAGTGCTGACCAGAAAGAAGTCTGTAGCCTCAGTAGTGGCAGGGCCCAAAAACTCCTCTTACTTTCCTACACACTGGACAGCAGAGCTGCCCACGAGTATGAATGCAGTGCGGATGCAGCAAGATTAGATCCAGGTGCTGTTTGCAGAAGTTGTGGGGGTGGGAGAGGAGCAGCATAGGGGGGTTTGAGCAACTCCATGCACAGGGGGCAGGACACTGAGGCACTCAGTGTCTCCATGGTGGCCAAAGGCTCTCCTGTCCCCCGTCCCCTCCTCTCCTCCCAGCACAGAACAAGGCTGTGTGATATAGGACACAGCAGGGTTTTGCTCAGAGGACAACAGAAACAAGGAAGTTCCACTGATGCCCAGGGCACTAGGACATGTCGAGGGAGGTGGCCGATATGCCAGATAGCCATGTCCAGCCTGCAGCTGCTTTTTGCATGGTGCACAAGCTACAAAAGGATTTTACACATTTTTAAGGAGTTATAAAAAACAAAAACAAACCAACAAAAACAGCAAAAAGGGGATAGACCCTATTTGGCCTTCAAAGCCTAAAATATTTACTTCCCAATTCTTAAAGAGTTTTCTGTCTCCTTAGCAGATAAACACAACTGAAATCCAGCCCACCTCACATATGCACATTCCACTCATTTCAACTGTAGGAGTTGGTGGGGAGTGAGTACGGAGCAGAGGCCTTGGCTCCAGGCTCCACCCCACAGTCCTGGGTGCTCAGAGGGCAGTGACTGACAGCTTCTCTCCTCCTGCTTCTCCATCCACAATATGTTGAAATGGGCTATCCTGCACATCTTTAGTATTTGGCATGTTACTTAGCCTTCCCTAATCTCTACCCCTCTCATAAAGGGGACGATTACAGAGACTGGTCTGACCCTTGGGTGCCTTGGCACATCAATTAGTCTCAACAAGGAACAATGATGAGCACATAGGTGAAGTGGTTGTCACATTTTCTCTCACTTAACCTCCACAACCCTGAGAGGCTCAAGTGATTAGTTGAGTCAGGGAAACTGAGGCAGGGAGAGGTGAAATGACTGCAGTCCATGAAAACATGTCACATCCCATCGGACTCTTCCTTTGTTTCTAACAGGCTATGTTGCCTTACAGATGACCGCCCCTGTTGAGGTGAAGATGTATGGCTTCTTTATGTTCCTAGATGTGCTCTGGAGGCTGCGAGCGGGAAAAATTGAGTGAAAAAAAAACACACAGGCTCTCAGTGTCCATTCTATAAACCTGGATTAAACAGTCAGCCAAGACACATGATGGGCTGTGACATGTGGGGACTGAGGTACTTGTTATTCATGTCAGCTCCAGCCACTCTTTGGCTCAGTACGCACCATCACATTTACTCACCGCATCGCTCCTGTGTGATACGTATTAATTCATGGATACAGAAAAGGCAAGTGCCTGCTCACAGAAAGCACTCAGTGCAAAGCAGATGCAAGTTGGGGATGGGGTGAGGTGGCGAATGTCCAGCCAGCCCACCAGCCGTTCCTTTTTTGGATGTCTTCCAGGAGGGAGCCAGAAATGCCAACTTTCCTTGTCAGACCATCTGACAAGGTGGTCCTGTTGCGAGATCTTGGCCAATGAGGGTTACATTGAAGTGTGCTAAAAGTTTTCAGAAAACTTTCTTGCTATCCTGATGAAAGAGACAAACTGTGCATTTCACCACACTGCCATTCATCTTTTGCCTTGTATGAAGATTCAAAACTTGGTGTGGCAGCCACTTTGCAACCATGAAGATCACAGACATGGAGCCCAATGTTTGTGAACTACTGCGCCCCCCTCTAGCTCACTGTGAGAAAATCAAGCCATCAGAGCCGTGTCTCCAGTTCTAACTGATAAAACAAGCCCAGAAGTATTATAAACCACGAGAGACAAGAAGACAGAAACATTTAGAGACTAAGAGATTACTTGCAACTGGGAACAGAGAGGATTGTGGAAGGTGCAGCAGCCTCTGTTGCTACATACTCTATGTAGAGCTTGACGGCAGCACCTCAGTCATGTTCAGGATTTGTGTCTCATCTTGAGATGAGGACAAGACCATAATAGCAATGGCATTCTCCCAACCAGATACTATCCCAGTCACCCTGATATTTAGGACTATCTTGGCTACCTGGCCCAATTCTCTCTAATGGGATGTCAGGGTACTTGGCTGGAACATTACCAGGAAAGTTTCTTTCCATAACAAGAGGGACATCACCCTATCCCTTTCTTCCTGCCCTGAGTGCAGTTGCATGAAGACATAAACTTGGAGCTGCAGAGGCAGTCTTATGATCAAGAAGTGAAGGCCTGAAGGTCAGCAGTGAAGCCAACCCAGACCATTCATCAGCAAGCTGCTGAAGAACTCTGGAACTACTTTGCTCCCAACTTCTTGTGAGTAGAGTAGCTGCCTTCAGGGTTTATGCCCTGTCAGTTGGACGTGATGTAGTTCATTCTTGGCTGGTGTGAAAAACTTCAGGAGGATGGGTGTTTGGGTTATGTTTGCATGTATGGACACACAAAAGAGAGGAGGCTACTATGGAAGTTGGCTCCCATCGGGAGCATGTATGGACACACAATAGAGAGGAGGCTACTATGGAAGTTGGCTCCCATCGGGAGCCAATGCGCAGAGCTGGGAAAGGTGGAATGTATGACAGAGAGTGAGTAGCTTGGCTTACCTAGGATTTTTAAGATTACACATTGCCCATGAATTTTGGACAAATTGAATGATGGCATGGCAGTGTGAGGTGGGAGGCCGAGGTGATGAGAGGGCAGCTGGGGCCCAGGCTGTCCTGTGGAGGTTGCCTATGGCCCGGCGCAGCCAGCCCCCTCCTAGGCCTATGACCAAGAGAATCAACACCAAGTTCACAGCAAAACCTGCTGGACCTGTGAATCATGTCTTTTCTCACAATCGACTGAAGCTAGAACAGCCTAAGAGTCCTCAGGTGAATGCTGTGCTCTGTGCACACGTGGGCGTGATCTCAGCCACAGAGATGAGCGAATGGCTGACACACATGACAGCCTGGACGAATTGCAGAGTGAGAGAAGCCAGGCCTCAAGGGCTGTGCAGCGTGTGGCACTCTGGGAAATTTTAAACCAGAGGGACAGGAAGCAGATGGGTGGGTGCAGGGCCATGGTGGGGGCTTCCAAAAGATACTGGGGGGCCATCTGCATGGATGGAGGGATTCTGAACATTGACTGTGGTGGTAGTCATATGACTGTGTTTGTCAATACCCAGAACACAAAAAGCAGAGAATTTGGCTATAGATTGTGTTTCAATATAAATATTGAAATAAGTGGCTACTGGGGTGACAGCCTTCCTGAGGCATACGACTGAGACCTGGTGGCTAATGCTGCTACGTTGACCTGAGAAGGGGCTGGAATGTGGGGCCAGGCACTGGGGAGTGGATGTGGGAACAGGCTATTTCAGTCAAGTCTGGTCCCTGGAGCTGGGGGAGGGACAAGTCCTGGAGGTTCCCATTTTTCTGGTCACCCTGAGAAAGCCTCAGCCAAGATGCCCCCTGCCACACAGCCAGTGCCCTGTGGGATGCTGGAGCTGAGCTAGTTAGCTCCTTCATCACCTTTTCCAAGAGCTTTGAGAGCTCCTACATGAAGGATCTCCTTATCCAACCTAGGACTAAGGGATGAAAAGAGTGATTTCTCCAGGCTCAAGAGAAGACTCCAAATTAGAAGACAGCTCTCTGGATTTCTGGGCCCTGTTTATCAGCATGTCTGTGGGCACGAACACTACACACAGCATCCACTCTTTGTCATGGAATGGGGACCCCCTCTGGCTCTCTGGAGTGGCCAGCTTTCAGGACACAATTCTAAATTTTCAGGAAAAAATATGTACATGTTCCAGCCTTGCTAAATGTCCCTGGACCTCCAGTCCTGTGTGGCAGCTGGGAAGGGGAGAAGAGGACCTAGGCTCAAGGGGCCCATCCAACATTTCAGGGCCACAAATGGTCCCTGAAACTTGGCACTTCCATGAGGCTCAGAATCACCAAGATCAGCTATTTCACCAATATGGCAGGGAGATGGGGTGAATAAGAACTTGGAGTCAACACTGATTTGATTTGAAGAAAAAAAATGTGGTATTTCTTGCCCACCTGTTTATAAATTCAAAAAATTAGGGGGAGGACTTTGAAATTTGGCACTAGAATGCCTCTTGGCTTTATTTCTTCCCCAACTTTCTTCTCTCTCTAGCCCAGGGACAAAGAATAAGTTGGTCTCCCCAGAACAAAAGGCCAGAAGTTCCTTCAGATATTGTTTCTTTATCCAGGATTCCAATCCGTGTATTTTCTAACACAAATCTGTAGGCCAAGACCAAGTGAGTGTTCACCCCAACTGTGGAGCCTTCTCCATCTTCCCAAAGAAATGTGGTTTCAGGGGCCTGCTCCATGGGAGGGACTGTTTTGTGCTATGTGCTGCCAAGGGCCACCTGTCTCTTTAGTGGTGAGCCGGCTGAATATCTGTGGACTTAAGGCTGGGGACTCGAAAGGTGCCTGAGTGAGGGTGGGACAAATTACATCAGAGGAAAAGAATTTAGATGGTCCTGCACTTAATTCAACTTTCTAGTGTGATTCAAACACCGTACTTTCTGAAATACTATTTTTCATTTGCCTGAGGTTTATTTTACACACAGGGTTTCTTCATGACGCACAGTCCTGGGTGGTGACCAGAAGGTTCTGTCAGGATTCCCTTGCTGATGACTTCAAGGCATACCAATAGTGCCAGTTGGGAGGTGACAGGCAGAAACTTCTCTGAGGCTTTTTGATTAAATTTAGACTTCTATACCTTCAAGTTAGTTTGTGAACACTGATTGTCAAAATTTTTGATTGTTGAAGAAAATAATAGTGTGGCTATCATGACTACGTCTCCTCTGAAACCTTTAGCTAATAGAAAGCAGGAAGATAAACATCTGATAACAGGTTGTGCTCTGAATGGGTGGTGGCCTTCAAAACTCATGCATTAGTTAGAGTCTAGAAAAATAGTATTTTACTTTTACATATTTATAGACAGAACTGGGGAGGAAATGTAAGACATCTGTTTTTAAAGCAGATTTTTCCAATTTTAGTTCTTTAGAAATTTTCAAGGAAAAGCTTTTAAAGTAAAAAATAAATTGTAATTCATTGTTTAATTATAAAAAATAGTTCCTAAAAATAGTGCAACTCAGAGATTCTCTAAAGAATCAGAATCAATAAACACCAGATCCCATTTGTGAGCTAGCCATTTATTATTATTATTATTATTATCAAGATTTTATTTATCATTTTTAGAGTGGAAGGGAGGGAGGCAGAGAGGGAGAGAAACATCAACGTATGGTTGCCTTTCACCCACCTGCAGCTATGAACCAGCCTGCAACCTGGCTATGTGCTCTGGCTGGGAATTGAACCAGTGACCTTTGGGTTTGCAGGCCAGCGCCCTATCCATTGTGCCATTAGCCAGAGCCATTTAACTTTTAAAGTTACTGCCAAACTCTTTTCCAGTTGTACCATTTTACATCCCCACTAGAGGAGTATAAGAATTCCTGTTTCTTTGCATCCTCAACAACTCTTGGTACAATTTTTATTTTACCATTTTAAAAGGTGTGCAGTGGTTATTTCATACTTTTCATTGCATTTCTCTAATGACTACTAATGCTTAGCATATTTTCATGTGTTTATTGGCCAATTCTATCTTTAGCAGTGTCTCAAATGTTTTGCAATTTTTTTCTTGTTGTTACACACATATATTTGAGAGGTTCTATATACCCTGGATACAAGTCCTTTATCAAATACATGCTTTGCAAAGATTCCCTCCTATTTTGTGCCTGTCTTTTCATTTTCTTAACAATGTCTTTTGAAGAGCCAATGTTTTTACTTTTGATGATGTCCTATTTACCAGCTTGTTGTTTTATGGATGGTGTCACAGGTAACAAATCTCTGGCTAGCCCAAGGCCACACTATTTTCTCCTAGAAATCTTAGTTTTAGATTTTACATTTAGACCTATGATCCATTTTGAGTTTATTTTTGTAGATAATGCAAGACATGAATCCATTTTCTTTTTGCATATACACATTCAATTTCTCAGCACCGTTTGTTGAAAGACTATCCTTTCTTCACTGCATTGCCTTTGCTCTTATGTCAAAAAGCAGGTACCCATATATATATGGGTCTATTTCTAGACTCTTCATTGTGTTGTTCTAGTTATCTCTTTTTTTTTTTTTTTTAACTTTTTTCATTTTTAAAGATTTTATTATTTCTCAGAGAGAAGGGAAGGGAGGGAGGAAGAGAGGGAGAGAGATGTCAATATATGGTTGCCTTTGACCTGCCTCCAGCTATGGATCTGGCTGGAGACCTGGCTTGCAACCTGGTTATGCTGTCCTGGCTGGGAATCAAACCAGTGACCTTTGGGTTCACAGGCTGGAACCTTATTCACTGTGCCACCAGCCAGGGATAGTTGTCTATCTTTACCACCAGTTTTGATTATTAAGGCTATATAAGAATTCCTAAAATCAGGCAGCATTAGCCCCCCAACTTTTTTTCAAACTTCTTTTGGCTGTTGTAGTTTCTTTGCCTTTTCATATGAATTTTAGAACTAGTTTATCAACTTCTGCAAGAAAATCTTGCTGGATTTTGATCAGGAGTGCATGGAACCTATAGATCAATCTGGAGGGAATTGACATTTTAACAATCTTGAGTTCTTTGAGTCACGGACAAGGTGGATCTCTCCATTTATTTAGGCCTGTTTATTAATTTGTAGTTTTCATTACACAGGTGTGGTGAGTTGAATCATGACCCTCCCAAACATGTCCATAGCCTTTCCTCCAGAGTCTAAAAACATGACTTTATTAGAAAAAAATGTCTTTGCTGATTTAATTAGGGGTCTCGCGATGAGGAAATTATCTTGGATTATGCAGATAGGCCCTAAATCCAATGACAAGTATACTTATAAGAGACATACAGAGGACAAACAAAAGGAGAAGAGGAAAAGGCTATGTAAAGATGCAGTCAGAGATTCGAGTGATATGGCTACAAGCTAAGAAAGACACCAGGGAACTTCTGGAACCACCAGACCTGGAAGAGGCAGGCACAGGCCTGCCCAAGAGCCTTTGGAGGGAGTGTGGCCCCACTGACACAATTTCAGACTTCTGGCCTCCAGAACTGGGAGAAAATAAATTTCTATTGTTGTAAACCACCAAGTGTGTGGCGATTAATTTTGGTAGCCCTGGAAAACTAATACAACAGGTCATTTACATTTTCCATCACATTTATTCTTTAGTCGTTCATCTTTTTGATGCTATGATAAATAGCATCGTTTTTCAATGTCAATTTCAGATTGTTCACTGCTAGTATTAGACACACAAATGATTTTTGTACATTGATATTTTATCTCCCAACTTTGCTAAACCCACTTATTAGTTCTCATTCCTTTCTCTGCAGATTACATCAGATTTTCTATATCAGTAGATGATTATGTCTGAGAATAAAAATGGTTTTTGTCTCTGCTCTTGATGCCTTTTCTTTTTTCTTGCCTGATTGCACTTGCCAGAACCTCCAGCAAAATGTCTTGGACTTTTAGTCTCTGGAACTGTGAGAAAATAAATTTCTGTTGTTTAATTCAGTCTATGGTAGCTGAACTGTTAGGGCAGCCTCAGCAAACTAACCTAAGGGGTATGATTATACTATGATAGGGATGTGCACAGGATGCCATTAGAACACTACAGAAGAGAAATTCAGATTATGAATTCCTCATGCTACCATACAGCACAACTTGTGAAGTAGTTACCAAAAAAATACTTCACGCCCTGGCTGATGGCTCAGTGGATAGGCATCAGCCTGTGAACCCAAAGGTCATTGGTTGGATTCCCAGCCAGGGCACATAACCAGGTCGCAAGCTGGGTCTCCGGCTGGGTCCGTAGTTGGAGGCAGGTGAAAGGCAACCATACATTGATGTTTCTCTCCCTTTCTTCCTCCCTTCCTACTCTTAAAAAAAAAAAAAAAAAAAAAAAAAAAAAGAACCTGACTCGCACCTAACTATAAGTTTATTAGGGGCAGAGAAGCATGCTGAAGACAACATGGGGATGCAACCAGGATACTGTTCCTGGGAAACTGTACAGGTCCAATGACCTAGTTTTTTCATAAATAATCAGAAAGAAAAATTAGAGACAAAAATCTATCAATTAAAGAAAGGCCTATCTACCAAATACAATGTGGACTTGGTTAGGATCCTGACAGTAACAAACTTAGAAAACAGTAATGACAACTAAGCATTTGAAGATATTAAGGAATTACTATCATTTGTTTTTTTTAAGTCATATATCTTAGAGATACAAACTAAACTATTTATAAATAAAATGCAATGTATGTAATTAATTTCAAAATCAGCTAACAGAGGAAAAGGATACCCCATAAGATCAATGCAAAGGAACAGATGAAACAAGATTGTCCATAAATTCATCATTAAAGCTGGCTTTTGGCTTTGTGGGAGCTCATTATTCTACTTTCTCCAAGTTTGTATACTTTTGAACTTTTCCATAATAAAAAGTGTAAAAAAAGAAAGCAGCGTGTACAACCTATATATTTTAAACTTACATAAAACTCTATATATGACCTCCCTGTTCAGCCAAGATGGAGTAATAGGGATAATGTTTACTGTCTTCCTGAAATAACTAAGCACACACCACCACCACCACCAAAAACAACAACAACAACAACAACAACAACAGTATTTAAGAAACTGGACCTCAGGCAATGAAAGACAGTGACTCTTAAGAAATGAGAAACAAAGGCTGTGAGCTGCAAAATTGCCACAGCTTACTGCTTCAAGAGGGTTTCCAGAGTATAGCCGAGGAGAGGGAAGTGAAAGTGCCTGGCAGTTTCCTGAGTGAGGAGAAGGAGCTAAGAGTCAGGGGAGACCAAGCAGCCAGAGCCACTGAAGAGGGAGCTGCGGGCACAGCGGTGCAGACATCAGCAAGGAACTCTCCTGTGCTCAGCTGACTGATGCTCATTTAATGGGTGAGCAAATTACCATTCTTCTTGAAGTACCACTTAGAAAAGAAAAAAACATACAGTCATCTTCAGAAACACATTAAAAGCATTTGATAAAATTCAACATCCATTCTTAATTTTAAAATTCTTGGCAAACAAATAATAGGAAGAAACCTTCCCAGCCTGGTAAAGGGCATCTTCAGAAAGCCAGAGAAAAAAGATGGTGACAGAGTAGAGAGCAGTGCTGATGGTGTTCTCGAGTACCAGAGCAGCTAGAGGACAGGATAGGGAGCACGAGATATCTGCAGGTCCCTAAGAATTGGAGTGGTCAACATCTTGGCTCAGGGGTGGACAGCCCAGAGGCTGCAGAGACCTACAGGAAAGCAGGTGAGATAGTTCCAAACTGGCCACTGGGCTGAGGTCAGCTCTGGGCAGTGGCGGCTCTACCCAGAGGGGCGTCTTTAACTGAATACAGCTCCAGGCTCCCTGAGCAGTGAAGTGTGGGCAGTGAGGGCAAACCCTGGAGGGAAAGAGGAATTGAACTCCTTCAGGGGAGGGACTATGAGAGAGCCTTGCTCCAGGGACAGAGGGAGGAAGCTGTCACAGGGCCAGAGGAGGAGGAAGAGACCTGCAGGGAGCAGGAGCAGGGGAGCAGGGGAGCAGGGAAGTGCACCAGCCGGAACAGCAAGAGGGCTGAAAACAGTGCGGCTGCGCCACTGGGGAGAGGGCAGCTCAGAGCACCATTGAGGGGGAAGGCCCAACCCAGCACACCCACAAGAGCACGCAGGCTACCACAAACACTTGAAGTCCTGCTCCTGTGCCACTGGGGAGACGGTGGCTCAGAGCCCCAGCAATGGGGAGGGCCCAGCCCCTTGCACTCCCACCAGTGCATAGGCTCCCACAAAGACTTAAAGTCCTACCGCTGTGCCATCAGGGAGAGGGCAGCTCGGAGCCAGGCTCAAAACTGTGAGCCAGGAAATTGCATCTGGTGCAACTGGCACACCCATTGCAGGCAAAAAAGGCCTCCTCGAGGAGCTGGAGGGGGAGGAGTAGAGTTAGCTGGCAGACTGCTCTGTGGACCCTATAGGGAGCCCAGCACACAACACAGGCGGTGGTGAAAAATTGCTCAAAGAGTAAGAATGCTTAGAGGGTTAGCCTGCACCCTGGGGGACCCAAGTGCTGTTAGGGGACATGGGCTACCTCCTCTGGGAGCTGTGGGGGCAGGGCCAGCGACCACAGGAGCCAGCGAGGTTGCAGGCCACCCCACATTGGAGCCAGATGCGCATAGCAGGCAGGAACCTCCTCCAGGAGCTGGAGGGGGAGGAGCAGCCATAGACATCACAGAAGCACCCCGCAGGCCTTCACACAAAACCTCCAAGAGAAGGGAGGGCCCCAAAACACCAGCAGCACAGAAACCCAGCTAAGCTACTGGAGGCCCAGCCTACCTGGGGGCTGACATTCAGAATCAGCCCTGACTGTGAAAGCCATAGGCCCTGCCACTCCAAGACCACACAGCTAGACTGTAGACTGCAGAGACCTGACCAAGAAAAAGAGGCAGACTCAGGGAATGTATCTCTGCTTATCTCAAGCACCTGAGTTACACTGAGAGCTACATGAACTATTAATCCCTAACATATTCTTTTCAAAAGTTACTTCCAACCCTTACAATTAGTGCATTTTAAGTAAATACTGTTTATACCACAGTGTATCCCAACTCACATATTTTTACTCCTCCCCTCTCTCAATCCCCTAAATACCCAAGACCTTCCTTCTACTTTTTTTTTAGAAAGAGGGGAAGGGAGAGAGGCAGAGAGGGAGAGAGACATCAATGTATGGTTGCTTTTCACCTGCCTGCAGCCACAGACCTGACTGAAGACCTGGTTTGCAACCTGGTTATGTGCCCTGGCTGGGGAATCGAACCTGCAACTTTTGGGTTTGCAGGCCGGTGCCTTATCCACTGTGCTACCGGCCAGGGCCCTCCTTCTATTCTTGATTAAAAGTCTACTCACTCTCCAGCTACAACTCACTCCCAGTCCTCAATCTAAATATTCCTTCTCTCACCAGCCACTTAAACCCTTTCTTTCTTTTTTTTCTGCTTAAAGCACACAGGTCCTGGCTCCACCTGGACCAATCGGGGATCATTAAGGGTAAACAGGGAGGAGATGGGGCAACTATATATATAGGCTTATACTGTTCACTCATACCTGAGGCTTTCTGATTCTCCCTCTCCTCATTTCTATAGAATAGATAAGTTGGTTTGCTCTCTCATGTCCCTGCTATCTTTGCCATTCCTCAGAACCCTTCAAAATTATATATACTTTAGCCAACTTTATAATTTTTTCCCCTCGTATAACAGTCTTAATATATCTACATCCCTATTAAGACCGGCTCAGTTGCAGCTGAGGGTGTGATTAAGAGTGGGGGTTACCTTGGAGGGTATGGGTATATAGTTAACATTCATAGGCAGGGGAAAGGGGGATTAAAGGAGAAAGATATCTCTGAAGGTGTGGTTATTTTGCCTGGACTGGTGGTTCTGTTTTAGGAGCAGCTCAAAAACAGTGTATGAGAAAGGATAGAAGGAGTGTCTCTCAATCAGCCAATAGAAGGGAAAGGAGCAACACATACAACAAATCCAGAATACAACCACACAGCCCAAGCACACGACATAAAGCCCACCCCAAGAGCAACTAGTGGAGAAAATCAAGGAGACTGCAACACTGAACTCCACAAATCTCTTAACACAGAAGGGTGCTCCACAAAGGCAGGGAAGCAAAGATTAATCCAAGAAAGAAAAAAAAAAAAAAAAAAACCAACAAGCAACAGCAGACACCCAAAATGGAGGAAAAAATGGACTAATTAGTCCATTGCCAAAAGGAAAGGAAGAACCCCTGAAAGATCACTAAATGAAACAGAGGCACATGACCTATCAGATATGGAATTCAAAAGAATAATGATAGAGAAGCTCAGTGAGCTCAGCCAGCTCAAAACTATAAATAACTCCAGGGGAACTACAAAGAACTCCAGGGAGGTTGCAAGGAACTTACTGAGAGCTACACCAGCATCAAAAAAGGACCTAGACACTGTCAGTAAGAGTCAGGAGGAAATAAATACAATTTCTTAATTGAAGAATACAGTAGAAAGAATCAACAGTAGGCTAGAGGAAGCAGAAGACTGAATCAGTGAGTTGTAGAACAACGGAGACAAATATTCCAAGACAGTACAAGAGAATGAAAAAAGGCTGAACAAGATTGAAGAGGGTTTAAGAGAGCTGCAGGATAACATGAAACTCAATAATTTCCATATCATAGGAATACCAAAAGGAGAAGAGAAACAAAGAATGGAAAACCTGTTCAAAAATGTAATGACAGAAAATTTCCCTAACATGATGAGTGAAAACATTACTCAAGTTTAGGAAGCACAGAGGGTCCCAATGAAGATCAACCCAAACAGACCCACTCCAAGACACATTATAATTAAAATGGAAAGTTTCAAAGACAAAGAGAGAATCCTAAAAGCATCAAGAGAGAAACAGCAAATAACATATAAGGGGCTCCAATAAGGCTATCAAATGATTATTCAACAGAAACAATTACAGCCAGAAGGGAATGGCAAAAAATATTCCAAGTAATGGGAAACAAAGGCCTGCAACCAAGAATACTCTACCCAGCAAGGCTCTCATTCAACCTGGAAGGAGAAATAAGGAGTTTCCCAGACAAAAGAAGACTAAAAGAATACATCTCTACCAAACCAGCACTGCAAGAAATGCTAAAGGGTCTGCTTTAAAAAAAAAAAAAAGAAGGAACAGACAGAGCCAAAGAGGAATACAGGTACAAAGTGGGAAAATGAAGAAGTATAAATCAATAATAACCTTAAATGTAAATGGATTAAATTAAATGCGTCAATCAAAAGACATAGGGTAGCTGAATGGGGAAGAAAACATGACCCACATATGTGCTGTCTTCAGAGACCCACCTCAGATCAAAAGATCAACACATATTGAAAGTGAAGGGATGGAAAAATATGTATCAAGCAAATGGACATGAAAAAAAGGCTGGAGTAGCAATACCTATTTCAGACATAATAGATTTTAAAATGAAGGCAATAAAAAGAGATTAAAAAGGACACTTCATAATACTTAAAGGAACAATCCATCAAGAAGAAATAACTCTGGTAAACATATACGCAGACAACATAGGAGCTCCAAAATATATAAGGAAAGTCTTGGAGTACTTCATGAAGGATCTAGACAGCAACACACTAATAGCAGGGGATTATAATACCCCAGTATCAACAATGGACAGATCTTCCAAACAAAAAATCACTAAGGATGTTGTAGCATTGAGCATCACTCTAAAGGAAATGGACCTAACTAATATATACAGAAACTTTTACACCAAAGAAGCAAAATATACATTATTTTCTAATGCACATGAAACATTCTCTAAGATAGACCACATGGTAGGTCACAAGACAAGCTTCCACAAATACAGGAAAATTGAAATCATACCAAGCATCTTCTCAGATCACAATGGCTTGAAACTAGAAAACAATCTCAAGGGGAAAAAACAAAAATACTCTAACTCAAGGAGACTGAATAACATGCTTTTAAGTAATGAATGAGTTAACAATGAGATCAAAGATAAAATCAAAAAGTTCCTGGAAACAAATAACAATGAATACACAACAATCCAAAACCTATGGGGCACAGCAAAGGCAGTCCTCAGAGGGAAATTCATAGCAATACAGGCCTACCTAAAAAGGTCACAAGAAATTTATAAAAACAACCTAACCATAAAACTGCAAGAATTAGAGGAGCAACAACAAACAAAGCCCAGAGCAAGTAAAAGGAAGGAAATCATCAAGATCAGAGCAGAACTAAATAACTGAGAGACTCAAACTACAATTCAAAGAATCAACAAGTCCTGGAGCTGGTTCTTTGAAAAAATAAACAAAATTGACAAGCCTTTAACCAGATTCATCAAGAAAAAGAGAGAGAGAGGACCCAAATAAACAGAATCAGAACGGACAGAGAAGAAATCACAACTGATACTTCGGAAATACAAAAGATTGTAAGAAATTATTACAAACAACTATATGACAAGAAATATGACAAGATGGGTGAAATGGAAACATTTCTGGAAATGTATAATCTACCAAAACTGAACCCAGAAGAAGGAGAAAGCCTGAATAGGCCAATAACAACTAGTGAAATTAAAGAAGTAATCCAAAATCTTCCAAAGCACAAAAGCCCTGGACCAGAGGGATACACAGGTAAATTTTACCAAACATTTAAAGAACTAACTCCTATCCTTCTCAGCCTGTACCAAAACAAACTGGAAGAGGGAAGACTCCCAAACTCTTTTTATGAGGCCAATATTATTCTAATCCCAAAACCAGGGCAAGACACAACTAAGAAAGAAAGCTACAGGCCAATATCTCTGATGAAGATAGGTGCTAAAATTCTCAACAAAATATTGGCCAACTGGATTCAGCAGTACATTAAAAAGATCATACACCATGATCAAGTGGGTTTCATCCCAAGGATACAAGGATGGTACAACATTCGTAAATCAATCAATGTAATACACCACATCAACAAATTAAAAGACAAAAACCATATGATCATATCAATAGATGCTGAAAAAGCATTTGATAAAGTACAGCAACCATTTATGATAAAAACCCTCAGCAAAATGGGAATAGAGGAAGCATATCTCAACATCATAAAGGCCATTTATGAGAAATCTGAAGCCAACATCATACTCAATGGGCAAAAATTTAAAGCTTTTCCCCTAAGATCAGGAACAAGACAAGGCTGTCCACTTTCTCCACTTCTATTCAACATTGTCTTGGAAGTTCTAGCTATAGCCATCAGAGAAGAAAAAGGAATCAAAGGTATCCAAATTGGAAGGGAGGAAGTCAAACTGTCATTATTTGCAGATGATACAATAGTGTACATACAAAACCTGATAGGCGCCACCAAAAACTTACTTGACCTAATAAGCAAATTTAGCAAAATAGCTGGTTATAAAGTCAATATCCTGATTTCAAAAGCATTTCTGTATACCAGTAATGAAACAACAGAAATAGAAGCGAAAAACAAATCCCATTTACCATAGCAACAAGAAAAATAAAGTACCTAGGAATCAACTTAACTAAGGAGGTAAAACACCTATACTTGGAATCTAACTATAGAACACTGAAAAAAGAGATTAAAGAAGATACAAATAAATGGAAGCATATACCATGTTCTTGGATGGGAAGAATTGATATCATTAAAATGTCCATACTACCCAAAGCAATCTACAGATTTAATGCAATCCCAATTAAAATACCAACCATAGACTTCACAGAAATAGAAAAAATACTTCAAAAATTTATATGGAGCCAAAAAACACCCACGAATAGCCACAACAATCTTGAGAAAGAACAACAAGGTAGGAGGAATCACAATACTGGACTTCAAACAATACTACAAGGCTACTGTCATCAAAACAGCATGGTACTGGCATAAGAATAGACATATAAACCAATGGAACAGAACAGAGAGCCCAGAAATTAACCCAGGACTCTATGGTCAACTAATATTTGACAAAGGGGGAAGGAATATCAAATAGAGTAAAAACATTCTCTTCAACAAATGGTGTTGGGAGAACTGGACAGCAACATGCAAAAAGATAAAACTAGACCACCAACTTACACCATACACCAGAATAAACTCAAGATGGATAAAGGACTTAAACATAAGCAGTGCCACCATAAAGGTCCTCGAGAAAAATATAGGCAGTAAACTTTCGGATATCCTACGCAAAAATATGTTTACTGATACTTCACCAAGGGCAAAGGAAATCAAAGAATGAATCAACAAATGGGACTATATCAAATTGAAAAGTTTCTGTTCAGCTAAAGAAAATATCAGCAAAATTCAAAGGGAACCAACTGTACAGGAAAACATAATTGCCAATGATACCTCAGACAAGGGTCTGATCTCCAAAATATATAAAGAACTAATGTGACTCAACACCAGGGAGACAGACAGCCCAATTAAAAAATGGGCAAAGGACCTGAACAGACAACTCAATGAGGAAGATATACAAAGGGCCCAGAGGCATATGAAAGAATGCTCAACATCACCAGTCATCAGAGAGATGCAAATTAACACCACAATAAGACACCACCTCACACCTGTCAGAATGGCAATCATCAACAAATCAACAAACAACAAGTGTTGGAAAGGATTTGGGGCAAAGGGAACCCTGGTGCACTGTTGGTAGAAATGCAGGCTGGTGCAGCCACTGTGGAAAACAGTATGGGGTTTCCTTAAAAAACTAAAAATGGAACTGCCTTTTGATCCAGCAATTCCACTACTTGGACTATACCCAAAGAATCCTGAAACACCAATTCATAAGAACCTATGTTCATAGCAGCACTATTTACAATAGCCATGTGCTGGAAACAGCCTAAGTGCCCATTAGTGGATGATTGGATCAAAAAACTTTGGTACATTTATACAATGGAATACTATATAGCAGAAAGAAGGAAGGAACTCCTACCCTTTGCAACAACATGGATGGGACTGGAGAGTATTATGCTAAGTGGAGTAAGCCAGTCAGTGAAAGACAAATACCATATGATCTCACCCATTACAGGAGAATAATGAACAAAAAAAAAAACCAAGCAAAACAGAACCAGATACATGAATACAATGAATAGGCCTGCAATGGTCAGGGGGAAGGGGCATGGGGTAAGGGGAAAGGAAGAGGCAAATAAGGGGAGCAGTTTAGACAAGAACCTAGTACGTAAGAACTTTGGACATGGACAACATGTAGGATTGACTTTGTGGGGGAGTGCATGGGTGGGGAAGAGGACAGAGTGGAGCAAAAAGGGGATGGATATAATACAACAAATATAAAATTAAATTAAAAAAAAACTGGAAATCTATTTGAAAGACTAATGAAAGAAAACTTACCTAATTTTGTGAAGGAAATAGACATTCAGGCCCAGGAAGCACAGAAAGTCCCAATTAAGATGGATGCAAAGAGGCCCACTCCAGGACACATGAACATCATAATTAAAATGCCAAAGGTTAAAGATAAAGAGAGAATCTTAAAAGCAGTAAAAGAAAAGCAGTTAGTTACGTACAGGGGAGTTCCCATAAGACTCTCGGCTGATTACTAAAAAGAAACTTTGCAGGCAAAAGGGATTGGCAAGAAATATTAAAGTCATGAAAAGTGGGGACCTACAGCCAAGATTGCTCTACCCAGTAAAGGTATCATTTAGAATTGAAGGGCAGATAAGGAGCTTCCCAGACCCCCCTCCCCAAACAAAACAAACAAAAAACCCTAATGGAATTCATCATTATCAAACCATTACCCCATGAAATAACTGTTAAAGGGACTTACTTAATAAAAAGATCAAAACTATGAACAGTAAAATGACAATACATGTCTATCAATAATTGAATAAAAAACAAACTAAGCAAACAAGTACAAAGACAGAACCATAGATATGGAGAACATTTTGATGGTTGCCAGATGGAAAGTGTGTGGGAGAATGGGTGAAGGGTTAAGACATACAAATAGGTAGTTACAAAATAGCCATGGGGATGTAAAGTACATCATACGTAACGGGGTAGCAAAAGAACTTATCCCCATGACCTAAGAACATGAACAACGGTGTGGTGATTGCCTGAGGGAGTGGACAGTGCTGGCTGGAAGGGGCAGAGCAAGAAAAACCAGGGCAGCTATTATAGCATAATAAATAAAATACAATTTAAAATAAAATAAAAAGCAACAAATAAAACATTATAACAAAATGCAAGTAGCTAGACAATGAAAAAAATGTTCAGCTTACTAATAAATTAAAATTTAAAGATTCCATCCTGATTTATCCTGGTTTTTGGGTATGTCACTTTCATGGTTTTCTTATTGCTTCCTTAGGTATTATGTGTGTGACTTGGCATAATCTGTCGGCAATGATGTTTTATTACTTTGAACTGCAGAAACATTACTACCATTATGTCCCTATTCACTGCACTCCATTAAAAATTTTTATTTTAAAAGTATTTATTTCTAGAGACAGGGAGGAAAGAAGAGGGGGACAGAAACATCCACACTGCCTCCTGCACATATCCCAACAGGAGACCAGGCCACAATCTAGGCATATGCAGTGACCAGGAATTGAGCTGGTGACCTTTCACTTTGTGAGATGATGTCAAACCAACTGAGCCATGCTGGTCAGGGTGCATTCCCTCATTTAAATTGCTCCAGGTACCACCTCTATATATGCTAAACATTCTATCAGATGGTGTTTCCATTTTTGTCGCAACCATTAAGCATGATTTAATGAACTTACAAGATAGTTAATTATTATGTTGACTCATTTCAATATTCTCTTTTCATTTAAGTTCCAAGCCTTCTTCTTTGCGTAGCATTTGCTTTTGTTCAGAGGACATCCTTCATCCATCTTTGATCAGGCAATCCCCTTGGGGTAGGTGTATCAGTGGGCCTGCCCTCACCCCTGCAGTGCTGACTCACATTGCCTCCTTGGTCATGGGTAGGGGCAGCACAGCAGCTCCCCTTTAACCCCTAACACCTCCTGTAGCCCTTTTCTTTCAGGTGGTGTAAACTCATTTGCCTCGGAGTCCCACTAAAACGAGGGTGGAGGAGGGTAAAAAGGCAGCACATGACCTACTAAACCAGCCTCTTCACCATGCTCTGCTCCCTTGGTGCTGTTGAGAATGGTGACCAACCCTCTGTATCACTTTTAGACTCACTGGTGCTGGGCGGGGAGGAGTGCTACAGGAGTGTGACTAGCCACCTCCACTGCCTACGTCTCTACTGCTCAACTCATTGAAGCCCCCTGCCCCTCATTAAGAGCAAGGGAATTGTGTTCTAAGCTCTTCTTATAAGGACACCAGTCATGTTGGATTAGGGTCACTCTAATGACCTAAATTTTATTTAATTTCCTCTTTAAAGACCATATTTCCAAATTTAGTCACATTCTGAGGTACTAGAGGTGAGAGTTTCAACACAGAAGTTATAGGAGGGCATAATTTAACTCATAGTACATCCCTACCTCCCTGAGCTATGAGATAGTTAGGCAGTGGAATGTAATTACATTTAACAAAGAGTCAATTAGCACATATTCTATCCCAAGGAATCAGTGCCAAGTTTTGGAGGATATTCTGAATTAATGAAATGGTCAAGTGCTGAGAATTAACTTTCCAGCATTGTACAGGAAGAACGAAAGTGGGGACTGAAGGAGGTAGGTAGGTGGTAGACAGTGGAGAATTCAGAGTACTGACAGAGGGAGAGGACAGCAGAAGTGATGTGATAGATGTGGATATGCACTAGACAGCTCTGGATGGATGTATGAATGACTGAGTAAATTGACTCCTGTGTGTTCCCAGCATCAGCAGAGGACCATGCACAGCAGGTACAATTTTGTTTAAAGAAAATGAGTCTCATATTGGTCTCTTCCACTTGCACTGGGACTCTACTTATTCTTAGAAAATAATCATCTAATCTAATTAACTTGGCTATAGTATTCAGGAAATGTCACCTAGTGGTCTCAGAAATACTCGGTTGAATCTGTATTTAATAGCTAATATATGATCATTTTGACCTAAAGAAATGGCCATTCCACATGGTTCAACCTAATTCAATATCTGAGTCATATATTTGCATTTTTATTTTTAAAAGGAGAAAGAAAATGACCAAGCAATCCACTAAATCAAAACCAAGTAGTATTTGAAGATTGTGATTTAATGGTCACATAAACAGACTTTTTCCAAAAACATGACTACTTCTCCAAAAAGGCAATCTTAAAACATCTTTCCATTATAATCAAGCTAGGTAGCAAGGGCCTAATAACCCTCTGTTGTGATATGTTGCAGTGGATATATGACTTTTATTTTCTGTGCAAAAGGGATTATGATATGAAAGTCTTATTCAGACATTATTTTCAGTGACTGCAAGTTTCATTGGCTCGCTTGGAATGAAGGTTTACCACAGCTCCGCTAGTAAATGTCCCCATTGTGATGACCTATAAATCCATATTATTGTCAGTGCCAAGCTAATCAAGATCAGCTCATGCCTAGAAGCATGATTAAATAATAATGCACTACTGCGTAACAGGATTTCTGGTACTTTTCTCCTGCCATTTTATCCGTACATAATGTTCAACCATCTAGAATTGAGAACTCCTTGAAATAAGGTGCTAATCCTGAGCCACGTTTTTACTAAAAAGCACCAAAGGGAATGTTATTCTTGATTTATTTGCATTGAAAACACATCAATGTTTGTTAATTTGGAACAACAAAGATCCTGTGAGTAAACTGTCAATTAAGCCCCAAAATTATCTGGAGAACTTAAAAAAATCAAGAACTTGAGGCATGCACTCTGTCTACAACACACTGTTCCTGGGGAAAAAAAATTCAAACATCTAGAGAATAGCCTGAAATAGTTCCCAAGTGTATGAGTAAGCACTCTTCATTTAAAAGAAAATAGAAAAACCTGATCTCTATTGAAGTATGACATACGGCTATTTTCATGGAACCCACAGTGACAAAAGTGCATACTTTTTCTCAGATAATACTGGGAAGCTGTATTGGTTGAAGATATGACTAAGTAGATCAGCACAGCACTTCTGAGTTATGCAAGTACACAAAGCAATATCTGAACCAGCAGTACTTTATCTCAAAGAGCATCAGCAAATGTTAATTAAAAAAAAAAAAATCATCCACTTCCTCAGTGTGCATGATACACTAGAGAACTTAAGAGAGTAACACAGCCAGTTTAGCCTTTTACAGAGGACCAAAAACATGGTCTATTTTCACAGCTCGTATGGACCAAATAATGCTCTGTAACACCATCATGGAATCCAGTGCTAAGAGGGCCTCAAGTTCCCTAATGGGGCATTCCATGCTGGGAAGCTCTCTGTGGTTAGCTGCTCTACAGGTAGGTGACTTCAGAAAAGAGGAGAACATGGTTCAGAATCAGTCAGACTGGGATTCCATTCTCAGGCAAGTATGAATAATGCTTTTCTCTTGGTCTGGTAACACAAATAAGCCTCCCTGAGGTAGTTTATTGTGTGTGCGCTCTCGGCTCTACCTACTTCTGTTGAGCTGAATTTTGCAATTCTGTAACTTCTTCCTATAGGTAGATTTCTATTCTCCAGGTAAGAAAGAACTCCTCATCCATTTAAATATAGGAAGTTTGGAATCTTGTCAGCCTTGAAATTTTCTTTACCCATTCCTCTTAGAATTCTTCAATTCTGGTCCCCTGATCTGCTTGGTCATTCGGAACTAACAGAGTTGGGACTAACTAGAGTGTGGCTAGCTGACTACAACTCAGCCTGCCCATCAGGATATTCTAACCACAAACTGCATCTTTATCATCAGGTATGCATGACTCTCAAGCTAAAGAAGTACAAAACAAGGGTTTTGGTTGTTCTTTTCACCTTTATTCAAATAAATAATTGTAGACAGTCTGATTAATTCTACCACTAACTCTCCTTTCAGGTTGGTGCACTTAGATTTTAGATGTGCACTGCCATGGTTGCATCCTGGCTCTGCAGGATCTATCCTTTAATTTGGAACGATTACCTTACACTCACAGGCCAACAGCTCTCATCAAATGAGCCATGGTGCCACTTGCCCACATGAGACTGAATGAGAAGAGAAAAGACATCTTTTTGGGTAAAAAAAACCATTTTTATAACATACCTTTGGATAAAATGTAATTGTTTTCTCCCCTACTTACCCAGATCAGGCACTTGAAAATGAGAAATATCAGGAATGGGCATTGGATTTGATATCCTAAGAAAATTCAAACAGTGTGAAAGAAAATGGCATTTACCATTTGCAACCAGAGTTAGTAAGACTACTAATAACTAAAATATTTTTAATGTGCTAGAGCTTGATTCACAAATGTAGAGATTAAAGAAACTTCATTTGTTGTCAATTGGTTTAATTTCACCTTTATTGGGAAAAATTTGATCCCCTCTGGCTTGGCCTATGGTACCCGACATGTTCATTTGAATGAGTTATGTCTTCAATAGCTACTGATGATTTGGTTCTACAAGGAACTAGTTTAGGTGGTTACTTTTTCTTATCTCAAGCCAGTAGGTTGAATGTAACCTAAGTCAGTTAAATTCATTTAAAAAATCTTACTTGTCCTAGTCAAAAGGCAGTCAAAGGCAACTGGGTCTACAGAAGGGCAGGCTGGGAGGTATGGGCCAGATCTCACACTATCATACCATCAGCATGAAAAGATATGGGGAGCAGCTGCCACACCTGGAGAGCAGGGCTGCAGTGCCCATCCCATGACACTGGCCTTTCCGTGGAGTCCTGTTTCAGAACAGCTTCCTGCAGTGCCTACAGCTGATCCCAGTTCCTCTGTAAAGATGATATTTGGCTCAGCAGTAGCGCAGGAGAGTGGGAATAAGGCTTGATGTGTGAAAACCACTCATGCCTCCTGTGACAGCAGAGGTTGATTGGCAAAGTCATCTAAAAGCCTGAGCAAGTCTACTTTCTACACGTAAAAAATCCCAACCATCTCATAGTCACTCCTTCAATGTAAAACTAAACCACCCTGAAAAATAATACACTTTGAAACCCTGTCACATTTATTAAAAAAAAACTTTCAATTTTATAAAATCCTTTAAAAATGTGGTATCAACAGCCTTCCACTTAAGAAATATAAAACACTTGGTTTAAGACACTTGGTGACTTTCTTACATCATGAATCAGGGATGGATTAATAGCAAGGTTTACCACTGACATCTACTTGGTAAAAACTCTAGAAAGAGTTCCATCAACAAGATAATAGTTTTGGAAAGAAGAATTACAACTTTTTTCCAAAATATCAAAAAGAGTAAGGATGTAAACACTACATACATAAAATATTAATACAACATTATTAATTCAGTTAAATAAATAAAAGAAAATGGCACCAACTTTATGGCAATTTTTTACATAAAGTGTAGCTAATCAACATTTTAAAATAATTGCTCCAAAGAAAAACGGTCATTTTTAGCCCAAACCAAGAGCACCTGAAAAAAAGTGCTAGGAGACAAAGCAACTCCACACTTGAACTTGTTCATGTATGAACAGAAATGCTGCCAGGATCTTCTGGTCTGAAATACGAGCCATAACAGGAAAGTCAGCTGAACTAAACACTAGGTTTAGGGCCAGCTTTTGTCATTTTTCTTTTTTCTTCCAGCGTGTGCTTAAAAATTTTCTTTAAGGTGTTGTAAATTATTGGTCCGTTTTCAGAATCGAAATTAACCTGGTGACAAAGAAAATTTTTAGTCAGGACACTATAACGAGCATTTTAACCAGTCTATTTTGGGAGAAAAACCCTAACACTTATAAACAATATTATATATAAATTTAAAAGTACACATAATACATTTTGACCATTAGTTTTAATTGAATGACCATAATAGAATTGCCAATTACACTAATGCCAAACACATCAATGAAAACACAAAGAATTAAATTGAGTGCCTATATATGTAGTACACTCATTCACTGTTAGGAAGCAAGTCAATTGTGGGTATGAAGTGAGTTTTGAATTTAGAGACAGATCATTGATGACATGAGGGAAAGGTCTTCTCATAAAAAACAGTATGTACCAGCTGTCAGCACTGCAGTGGGGCTGCAGGAGCCGGGCTTTCCACCTGCCAGTCATGCAACCCCGGGTCATACCTGACCTCTCCAAAAAGGAGACCACTATGTCCACCTCCTAAGGATTCTGTGAGTACTAAATATGAGAGCCTGATGTGTGTGACACATATAAAAACTTACAGACCAGTTTCCTTTTCCCTTGGTGGAAAGGCACCCACCATGTACACATATGTGGACTGTCTGCCCAAGTTCATTACGCAGCAACGTTAAAAAGTAGCAGGACAGAGAACCAGAGCTATTACTGCGCCTTCATATCAACCCCAAAGAGGTATGTGACTCCTTTGGACAGGGTCAGATCTTGGTCAGTGACCCCTCCTCCTGTAAGTGGAGGGAGGGAAGGCTACCCCCTTGTGAAGGGCTAGAAAAAGTCTGGGATTTCACTCTGCCCACATGCGAACAAGTCCATTTGCCAGCTTGTGGTCACTGACAGGAGACATTAGATTGTTAAGTCAGAGACAAACAAGCTTCTAACTTGAAACACATAACCACAGGTGGAGGCTGCACGAGCAGGACGTTTGCGTCATAACTGACAATCCCAATGTGGCGGGGACAGCGAGCCTCTAAGCTCTGGCCTGAAGGGAGACATTCTCTTCTACAGAAGCAGATGCTAGCCCTGGCTGGTTGCACAGTGCATAAGGTGCCAGCCTATGAACACAAAGGTCGCTGGTTCGATTTCCAGCCAGGGCACATAACTAGGTTGCAAGCCAGGTCTCTAGCCAGGTCTGTAGCTGGAGGCAGGTGAAAGGCAAACGATACATTGATGTTTCTCTCCCTCTCTGCTTCTCTCCCTCTCTCCCTTCCTCTTGCTCTGGAAATAATAAATAAAATCTTAAAAAAAAAAAGAAGCAGATGCTACTCAGACTTCCCTGAAGAGCCTGGGGAGTTTGGAAACCAATATTATGGATTTTTTTTCAGTTAAATCAGGCATTTTTATCTTAACCATTATATTTTCTATCCTATTTATAGAAACTTCTTAGTAACATTAACAACAGATTCATCTATTGACTTTGTTACACCAAACCAATCGTTTCCATAAGGCAAGTAGCCTCGTGGTCTATGAAGGTCTATGAAAATGTAATAAAATAAAGACTTAAAGGATCACATGATCAGGGTTTGCACTAACTCTAGAAACTTAGTGCCATAAAGATTCAGACAAGTACAGGCTGGTGCAGCCACTGTGGAATATCGTATGGGGTATCCTTAAAAAACTAAAAATGGAACTGCCTTTTGATCCAGCAATTCCACTACTTGGACTATACCCAAAGAATCCTCAAACACCAATTCATAAGAACCTATGTACACCTATGTTCATAGCAGCACTATTTACAATAGCCAAGTGCTGGAAACAGCCTAAGTGCCCATCAGTGGATGATTGGATCAAAAAACTTTGGCACATTTACACCATGGAATACTACACAGCAGAAAGAAAGAAGGAACTCCTAACCTTTGCAACAACATGGATGAAACTGGAGAGTATTATGCTTAGTGAAATAAGCCAGTCAGTGAAGGACAAATACCATATGATCTCACCCATTACAGGACAATAATGAACAAAACTAACAAAAAGCAAAACAGAGCCAAATATATGAATACAGTGAATAGGCCTTCAGTGGTCAGGGGGAAGGGCGTTGAGGGGAGGGGAGAGGCAGAGGCAGGGAAGGGGAGCAGTTTAGACAAGAACCTAGTATAAAGGAACCATGGACATGGACAACAGGTGGGATTGACTTTGGGGGGAATGGGTGGGTGGGGAGGGGGACAGAGGAGAGCAAAAAGGGGATGGATGTAATACAACAATAAAATTTAAAAAGAAAAAAAAAAAAAAAAGATTCAGACGAGGAACAAGAAAGCCTGCCAGAATAATATCACTTTGGAAGGAATGGAGACGGAGGACACTGGTGAATGAACACAGAAAATAACTGCTATCATCGTTAATGTTTATCACAAACATAGTCATTGAAAAGCTGGGCTCTTTGTTCAATGACATTTTCATATGATAAGTGAGAGAGGTACCAACAAATTAGCTGAATGGATAAGGGAACCTCTCCATTTGGCAGGAACCTGGCTCTTTTCTTCAGCCAGGGAAGATTGCTGTAAGCTAAAAAGATATGCAGAGAAGGGAAATCTTTTTTCCTCTTTGCTTAGAATTTGGCAACCAGGACACACTACCACATCATCAATGCTGGATGCTGAATTCTCATTGGATGATTTCTTGTGTAGACCCAAGACAGAACTGGCTCAACAAGATTCTCTGACGCCTACCAGCACATCACTTAAAAATACTTACTCAATGCCCAATTTCTCTTTCTATAAAAGTTCTTTGTTCCAATGTTCTCCTTCAAAAACAAAAACAAAAACAAAAAAACCCCAAAAAAACAAAAAACAAAAGACAAAAAGCAAAACAAAAAACCCCACACGGCAGCTTTTTCTAATACCACTGTTAGAAAACTTATTTTTTTGGCCAAACTCTGCACCTACTTTGGAGAAATGTCAAACACATTGCCATTAAGAAACATAGCTAAAAGTTTTATTTTAGAGGCAGCTGATGACTTCTGGATCCTAATTTGCAAAGATCATGCTGCTTGTGGTCTGAAGGGGAAAGGAACAGTGCCACCCACCTTAGTGAAAGCTTTAATGGCATGGGCAAGGACAGCTTCCTCCACATCCGTGGGAATCGTCTGTAGGCTCACTATGCAGTGCAACACACAGAGAATGGTCTGGTGCTGGCCCTGCAAAAATCAAAATCAAAGAAGATTTAAAAATAAGAAATAAATTCAGAGCAAATGCAAAGCCAGGAACTCGTTTATGACCAAGTACTCAAAACCTGTAATATTACACTATCTACCAAGAGCTCTACCAATGTTTACTCTTATGTGTTTGAAAAACCTTCAGGAAAGAAAAATCAAAGCTGTTACATGAAGCACAACTACAAATGAAATGCCTTCCTTGAAGTGAACTGAAAGGATGGACAATCCATTCTCGTTTTTGGACACAATTGTTTCAGCTGGGCTGTATGCTGTTGTGTCACAGCAACCATAGATCTGAATGCCCTGCCCACTGCAGATGCTATGAAGGGAGGAGGGGAAGAGACAGCACAACTCTCTGGGAGCATGCCAGAACTTTAGGGAGAAGACCTCTGACAAATGAGTCATACTTGATTCCTGGGGCCATTCACATCAGAGAAACCCCACCATTGGACAGTATGCATCCAGTACACATTGCCCCACAGAGTCACTGACCTCACTCTGGGTATCTACTACTCAAAGAGCATAATCTGAATAAAGAAACATCTGCAAATACAAATGATCATTATCAGTAATACTGACAAAAGTAAAAACCTGGAAATATTGTCAATGCTCTACATGTGGGGTTGGAGTGAGTGATGACAGAACTGCATGATGTGACAGAAGGTGCACAGCTTTGTGCCAGAGCTATTGTAGTTTGAATTCTGCTCCAACACAGGTTGCAGGCCTTGGGTGGTTTACTTCACCTTCCCTTTTCAGTAAAACAGGTCTTCTACCTTTCCAGGCTATGGGGATGACAAAGGTGAAAATGGCAATTACATACTAGCAAGGGCCTGGCCTGCCATCACCCAAGAAGGGTAACTGTCTCTCTTATCCTCTCTCTAGATTTGTCCCTACAATTTAAGTGCTGAGAAATAGCCTAAGAGGACTCCCGATACAGGAAAAATCTTATCTTTAAAGACATGCATCACACTACTGTATGTCTGTGTGTCTGTGCTTGACTAGTAGCAGATGTGCAAACGAGTGGCACTGCAACATAGTATGTAACTCAAGGCTCCTTATAACAAACACTTTCCCAAAATAAAGTGTATTTTAAAATGAAAATGTAATACCTCTATATGGTTAAAAATATTCAATTTGCTAAAACTCTAAGTGCAAGGAAGAGTTTAGTTAAACTCTTATACAATCAATTGTATAAGAGCATCTACAGCCCTGGCAGGTAGCACAGTGGATAAGGCGCCAGCCTGCAAACCCAAAGGTCGCAGGTTCAATTCCCCAGCCAGGGCACATAACCAGGTTGCAAACCAGGTCTCCAGTCAGGTCTGTGGCTGGAGGCAGGTGAAATGCAACCATACATTGATGTCTCTCTCCTCTCTGCCTCTCTCCCTTCCTCTCTTTCTAAAAATGATGAAATAAAATCTTAAAAAAAAAAATTAAAAAAAAGAGCATCTACAATGACAAGCATTCCTCCCTCCTTTCCTAGATCCATTGTCTCTCAGTGCCTTCTGTAAGGTGACCACCATTATTATGTTTCTTGTTTTTTCTTCTATAGCCTTCTATATTTTATATATATACTACATACCTATATATGTGATACACTCCCCTTTCAAAGAAAATACAAATGAGTGTGCATTCCAACCTACCTCAGTGCTTCACATTGCATGCTCATGGTAAAGAAGTAGAAACAAATACAACAAATACTTGAAAGTGAAAGTAGTTAATTATAACATATCCTCCCATATTAAAGTACTATCTATAAAGTTAATATTTATGAAAAACTTACACTAAACATGGTAATTACCTATGTTCTAAGTTTGAGCAAAAAGTAATCATAAGGTTGTTTGTGAAATGATTTTACCAAGTACCACATGCAGTGATAAGACTCAAAGACTGAAAGAGCTGAAAATGTTGTAAAGTGGCTCTCCTGAAGTTATGAGCATTTCTCTTTTTATTTTTTGTATCTTCTAAATATTTATACTGAGTATTTCTTCTTTTCTCTTGGAAAACTTAAATTTGACCCAGATATGGGATTATACATGAATTCTCTTTTTATAACAAGTTTTTTTTTTAGTTTGTGAAATTTATGTAATGTTATCATCTGGTCCAATAGCTACTTTACCTTTTCTAATAAAAACAGTGCTTCTGCAGCATCCACATGTCTGTCAACCAGCATGTTCAGGTCCTCTTGGGTTATCACAGGCTCCTTCAGCTGCTCCACCCATGACCACATCAAACTGCACAGGGTGAAAGGGTCCTTTTCACCACATATTCTTTCCCAAGCTCCATTCTGGGAATTTAGTTCTCTCTAGAATGAAAGGAAGGAAGAGAAATAGGAAGGAGAGGGAACTAGGCACCATTTGGCATCTGATAGTCCTCCTCAGGCTGTCCAGGAGACTGACTCAGGCTCTGGGTATGAACTGAGACCCTTCCCAGCACCCCACACATCCAGGAGGCATATTGGTTTGAGACACTGAACTTTTCTAAGCCTCTGTTTCCTTCTGTCAAGTGCACCCTATCAGACAGGTGCTGAGCTGACAGGTCTGCTAAAACTCTAAGTGCAAGGAAGAGTTTAGTTAATCTAAATTCTCCACTTCACTCAAACCACAGAGCAGTTCAGGAAGAGAGTCTGCTTTTTTAGGGTCTTACCAAACAAAACATATATTTACTGCAATGAAATAGAATGGTAGATTGAAAATCATAAATAAGAGAACATTTGCAAATTAACCTGAAATAAGGAAAACTTTTGACTCAAGCTTCAAAGTGTGCTTCTCCAAAGTGCCTAAATATTGGTAAATGAGATATAGGTACTTCTTTCAAATTCCTTTTTAGAATCCTATGTACAATTTAACAAATAACAAGACCTGTACCCAGAAACTTGAGAGTAAAACAATTAAGAAGTCTTGCCACTACTCCAAATGACTGGAGATAATTTAGGCAGGTGATTTTAAAACTTTACCTCAGAGAGTAGAGGAAAAGAAAGATAATTTCTGAGAGGGCACTTAATTTTATATTTATGTTTTAGTAAATAAAACATTTGCAATAGTAATAAACATACTTACTAATTGCTACCATTCATTCATCCATTCTGTATTTGCACTTGCCTAGGAGCCCGAATTGAGACAGGGGCAAAAGAGGCATTCAAACCCAGGTCTATTCCACCCCAGTCTGTGATATTCCCACCATGCCAGCAGGGTCCTCTGGCACCATGTTTTTCTTTATTAAAATAAGCCAATACTTTGAGAAAATAAGCTGGGCAGAAATGACAAACTCAAAGACCCTCTTAGTAAATGATCGTTACATCATTGTCTTCTGAAGTCTTCAGTGGAGTTAGGAAAAGGCATAAATATTATGAAAAGTATTAAACACATGAGCTGTATCCTGGCCCTGCTGCATTTGGACCACTTGGCCACAAGCATGTCACATGACACCTATGACCCTTAATTTTCCCATCTGTGGTACTTAATTCATAAGGACTATCAGATTAACAAAGAACCTGTAAATATCATCATCTGCCTCAAAGGATTACTGTGAAAATCATGTGATAAATGACATAAAAGGGCCTAGTACAAAGATGACATTATACTATTTAAATCATATTCATTTTATTTAAAAAAATTAATTTTTAGTTTTTCAATTATAGTTGAATATTATATTAGTTTCAGGTGTACAATCCAGTGATTAGATATTTATGTAACTTATAAAGTGATCTTTGATAAGTCTAGTACCCACCTGACACCATATGCAGTTATTACAATATTGACTATATTCTCTATGCTATATTTTACAACTCCATGACTATTCTGTAATTACCAATTTTTACTTAATCCCTTCACCTTTGCCATTCAGTCCCCTGCCTGAATCAGTTCCCCTCCAGCAACCATCAAAATGTTCCCTGTATCTATCAAGGGGGTACTCCCCCGAAAAAACTCAGAATTACCCTCTGGAGAGCGGACATCTTGAAGTACAGGCTTCCCCTATCTATATCAGTGTACCAGAGGCCGAGTTCAGCTTCAATGAATTTTTTTTGAGGACTCTTTGCCCATTTCATGATGGGTAATTTACAAGTGGACGTGCCCACAATGCACTGAGTGTTCAGGAGTTTTTGACCACAAATGGCATGACCCCAGTGCCCTACCTTCCCTATTCACTTGATCCTGCCCTGAGTGACTTTCCTCCACCCACTCCCAGCAAGGAAAACAGTCCCCAAAGGGAAACATTTTGCTAATGTGGAATCAGTGAAACAAAAAAATGGCAAAAACAGTAAAAGGTATCAAAATCTATGAGTTCAACAACTGTTTTGAGCAACGGAATAAATGTCTTGATAGACATATTACATCAGATGGAGAGTACATTGAAGGTGACTTAAGGTTAAACATATACACAATTTTTATAAGTAAATTCTATTTATTTGGGTCCTCCCTCATGAGTCTGTTTCTGTTCTGCTTACTCACTTTTTAAAAAGTTTTATTTACTTGTAGAAAAAGGAGAAGAGAGGGAGAAAGAGGGAAAAAGAAACATCAATATGAGAAATGTTGGCTGGCTGCTTCTTGCACAACCTGACCGGGGACCAGATCTGCAACCCAGGCATATGCACTGGTTGGGAATTGAACCAGCAATCTCTCGCTCAGTAGAATGATGCCCAACCAGCTAAGTGACACCAGCCAGGACTGTTTATTTTGTTTTTCATTCCACATGTAAGTGAAATCATCTGACATTTGTCTTCCTCTGTCTGATATATTTCATTCAGCACAACAACCTCTAGGTCCATATGGCTGAGTCATAATCCATTGTATGTACCACTTCTTTATCCATTCATCTAATTGTGAACACTTAGGTTGCTTCCATATCTTGGCTATTGTAAATAATACTGCAATGACATATGGCTATATGTCTTCTCAATTTAGTGTTTTGGGTTTCTTTGGGTAAATACACGGAAGTGGAATTACTGGGTACTTCCTTGTCTCCTTTTACAGCTTTTACTTTAAGGCATATTTTGTCTGGAATAAGTATTACCACCCCAACTTTTATTTTCTTCATGTCCATTTTTATGAAATACCTTTTCCCATCCCTTTACTTTCAGTCTGTGTCTGTCTTTCAATCTGAAGTGAATCTCCTATGGACAGCATATGTAACGATCTTGTTTTATTATCCATTCTGCCTCCTGGTAGCTTTTCACTGAAGCACTTAAACCATTTACATATAAAGTACTTGGTGGACAGGTATTGCCATTAATATTTTTAATCTTTTTCTTCTTCTTAAAAAGACCCTTTAACATTTCTTATTATACTGGTTTGATAGTGGTTAACTCCTTTAGCTTTTTCTTGTCTGGGAGTCTTTTTACCTATCCTTCAATTCTAAATAATAGCTTTGCTGGGTAAAGTAATCTTAGTTGTAGGTCCTTGCTTTTCATCATTTTGGATACTTTTTAAATTTAATTTTATTGTTGTTGCATTACATTCATCCCACTCTTCCCCTGAGTGCCCCCCCAACATTTTGAATATTTTTGACCTCTAATCCCTTTTGACCGCCAAAGTTTCTGCTGAGAAATCAGCTGATAAGTCTTATAGGGGCTCCCTATAGGTAATTGACTGCTTTTCTCCTGCTGCCTTTGAAATTCTCTCTTTAACCTTAAGCATTTTATTTATTTTTATTTTATAATAGCATTATTCGTAATTGCAAAAATTTGGGAACAGCCAGGATGTAGTTCAGCAGATGAACAGGTAAATAAGCTGTGGTATTGGGTTGGCCAAAATCCGTATATTTTCCATAAAACAGAAGCCATTTTTCATTTTCACCAATACCTCCATTGAATTGGATATTTTGAGTATGTCAGCTATCTCCTACATTATTCTCAATTACGGTTTTCATATGATCATCATCAACTTCAATTGGTCTACCTAATTGTGGAGCATCGTCCAGTGAGAAATCTCTAGCATGAAACTTCACAAACCACTTTCGACATGTTCCATCCATCACAGTACCTTCCCTGTACATTGCACAAATCTTTGTGTCTCAGTTGCATTTTTACCTTTCTTGAAATAATAAAGCATATTTCACAAATGTTGCATATTTACTTCCATCTTCAATATTATAATAGCTACACAAAATTATTCATTTCAATAGGTTTTTAAAAAATGCATGCTGAACTATTTACAATAGCCAAGTGCTGGAAACAGCCTAAGTGCCCATCAGTGGATGATTGGATTAAAAAACTTTGGTACATTTACACCATGGAATACTACACAGCAGAAAGAAAGAAGGAACTCCTAACCTTTGCAACAACATGGATGGAACTAGAAAGAATTATGCTTAGTGAAATAAGCCAGTCAGTGAAGGACAAATACCATATGATCTCACCCATTACAGGACAATAATGAACAAAACTAACAAAAAGCAAAACAGAACCAAATATATGAATACAGTGAATAGGCCTTCAGTGGTCAGGGGGGAAGGGGGTTGGGGAAAGGGGGTAGGAAGAGGCAAGGAAGGGGAGCAGTTTAGACAAGAACCTAGTATAAAGGAACTATGGACATGGTCAACAGGTGGGACTGACTTAGGGGGTGAATGGGTGGGTCGGGAGGGGGACAGAGGGGAGCAAAAGGGGATGGATGTAATACAACAACAATAAAATTAAATTAAAAAAAAATAAATTATCTCCATGATTTTTAAAAAATGCATGCTGATATGACAGTTGTCACCATATATCTAACAAAATTGTTTCGAATGAAGTTAAAGATAACTAAGTGCTACTAGAATTATCTACATAAAAAAATTAACGTTTTGGTCAACCCAATATATCCAGACAATGGAATATAACTTGTATAACTTACTGTCTCTATGTCTTTTCATGAGAACTTAAAAACTCAGAGTTCTGGCAAGATGGCGGAGGGAGTAAGTGGAGCTACACCAATCTCCTCCCAGGTTGCAGCTGGAATTACTTTTTGGAGAAAAAGTCAGCTGGAATTACCAACAGAACACCAACTGGAAAGAAGTCCTATAACCACAGACAAAACAGAAGAGGATGTTTCATCACAACGTGACTGGCAGGAATTGCGGAAACATGAGATGGCTGGCTGGGCCCCCACTGGAGGCAGTAAGTGAAGGCACAGAGCCGAGGGCTCCACCTGAGAAGGGTGGATTCTGGTCCCCAAGCTGGGTGTCCCAGCTACAGCAACACTGCAGAGAGCAGAGTAGCATTCAGCTGAGAAAGGTGGAAAGCCGTGGAGTTTGCTGGCCAAAGACAGCGCTGGAGATGGAGCACTACTAGGGTGAGCACAATGAAAATACACTGGCACCCACCCACCCTGGGGTCCAGTGGAGGGAGGGCAGAGAGGACTGGAGAATCGTGAGGAGAGTATGCGCTGGTAGCTTGGAGGAGAGAAATGAGGAAGCAGCTGTGGGGATCCTGGTGCTGACTCATCACCCACATCTCAGGTGGATTGCCCTGTGATGGTTCCCCGCCCACTGGAAGCAATCTGCCCCACTGAGCAATGCCTGAGCCTAGCACCTGATAACAATTCTCTGGTTTGCACCTAAATGAATCTCTCCCTCCCTGCCATGTCTGAGCATAGACATAACAGTTGGCACCTGAAGAGATATCTCTTGCCCAGCGGTGCCTGAGCCTGGTGGATGATGGTGGATTCATTGGTTCACAACTGAGTTGATTTGTCCCACCCACTGGCCTCTGTGCCTGGTGGCTGATACAAACTCATTGGATTACAACTGAATCTTTCAGTCTAGCCTGGTGGCCCCTTAGCCTGGCAGCTGATCACAGATTCATTGGATTACAATAGAATCTTACAGTCCAGCCCAGCGCCACCTGAACCTGGCAGCTGATCACATATTCATTGATTTACATCTGAATCTGTCCCACCAGGCTGCACCTGAGCTGGTGGCTGATCCTGAGCTGGTGGCTAATCCATTGGATTACAATTGAACCTCTTATCTAGCCCAGCAGGGCCTGAATTTGGTAGCTCATTTATTGATTTACAACTGAATCAGTCTGTCACCCCCAAACAGCATCTGAGCCTGGTGGTGGATCACAGATTGACAGGATTACAACTAAATCAATCCTTCAAGCCTAGCAGTTCCTTAGTCTGGCAGCTGATCACAGTCTGATTGGATTACAATGAAATCTAAAAATGGGGAGAAAAAAAACAAAACAAAACAGTTCATCACCAAAAGGAAAGGAGGAATCCCCAGAAAGATCACTGAATGGAACAGAAGCAAACAAACTATCAGATATGGAATTCAAAATAATGATGATAGAGAAGCTCAATGAGCTCAGCCAGCTCAAAGAAAACTACAAACAACTTCAGGGGAACTACGAAGAACTCAAGGGAAGCTACAAGGAACTTACTGAGAACTACACCAGCATTAAAAAGAACAAAGAAACTATCAGCAAGAGCCAGGAGGAAATGAAGAATACAATTTCTGAATTGAAGAATACAGTAGAAGGAATCAGTAACAGTCTAGAGGATTGGCGAGCTGGAGGACAACTTAGAAAAATATTCCAAGATAGTGCAACAGAATGGAGAAAGGCTGAACAAGAATGAAGAGGTTTTAAGTGAGCTGCAGGACAAAATGAAACATAATAATATCTGTATCATAGGGATACCAGAAGGAAAAGAGAAACAAGCAATGGAAAACCTGTTAAAAAACGAATGACAGGAAATTTCCCTAACATGATGAGTGGAAACGTTACTCAAGTTCAGGAAGTACAGAGGGTTTCAATGATGATGGATTCAAAGAGACCCACTCCAAGACACATTATAATTAAAATGGCAAGTTTCAAAGACAAAGAGAGAATCCTAAAAGCATCAAGAGAGAAACAGCAAATAACATATAATGGGCTCCAATAAGGTTATCAAATGATTATTCAACAGAAACAATACAAGTCAGAAGGGAATGGCAAAAAAATATTCCAAGTAATGGGAAACAAAGGCCTGCAACCAAGAATACTCTACCTAACAAGGCTATCATTCAAAATGGAAGGGGAAATAAGTAGTTTCCCAAATAAAAGAAGACTAAAAGAATACATCTCTACCAAACCAGCATTTCAAGAAATGCTGAAGGGTCTGCTTTAAAAAAAAATGAAGAAACAAGAGAGAGACAGAGAGGAACACAGTTACAAAGTGGGAAAATCACAGTAAGTAAGTATCAATCAATAATAACCTTATACGTAAAAGATTAAATGCGCTAATCAAAAGACATAGGGTAGCTGAATGGATAAGAAAACATGACCTACATATATGCTGTCTTCAAGAGACCCACCTCAGAACAAAAGATCGACAGAGATTGAGTGTGAGGGATGGAAAAATATGTATCAAGCAAATGGACATAAAAAAAAAAAAAAGGCTGGAGTAGCAATACTTATTTCAGACAAAATAGATTTTACGATGAAGGCCATAAAAAGAGGTAAAGATGGACATTTCATAATACTTAAGGGAACAATCCATCAAGAAGATATAACTCTGATAAACATATATGCACCCAACATATGAACTCTGAAATATATAAGAAAAATCTTGGAGGACTTCAAGAAGGATCTAGACAGCAACACACTAATAGCAGGGGATTTTAACACCCCATTATCAACAACAGACAGACCTTCCAAACAAAAAAAACACCAAGGATTTTGTGGCATTGAACAACACTCTAGAGGAAATGGACCTAACTGATATATACAGAACATTTCACCCCAAAGAAGCATTATTTTTGAATGCACATGGAACATTCTCAAAGATAGACCACATGGTAGGTCACAAGACAAGCCTCCACAAATACAGGAAAATTGAAATCATACCAAGCATCTTCTCAGATCACAATGGCTTGAAACTAGAAATCAACCTCAAGGGAAAAAACCAAAAACACTCTAACTCATGGAGACCGAGTCACTTGCTTTTGGTGGACAGTGAGTGCAAACTCAGGAGGGAATGAGGAATTTAACTCCTGCAGGGGAGGAACTGTGTGAGAGCCTTGCTCCTGAGACTGAGAGAGATGAAGCATCTCCCTGTGCCAGAGGCAGAGGAGGAGAGGGCTGCGGGGAGCAGGAATGGGGTGGGGGGGTTAACAGGGGGGAGCGGGAGGAGCAGGGAAGTGCACTGGCTGGAGCCAGAGTGACAAGAGGGCTGAAGATAGTGCTGCTGTGCCACCAGAGAGAGGGCAGCTTGGAGCCCTGGCGAGGGGGTAAGCCCAACCCCTCATACCCATACTGGCGTGCAGGCTTCCACAACATCTTGAAACTGCCAGCCAGAAACTTGCAGCTGGTACAACTGGCACACCCATTACAGGCAACAAAGGCCTCCTCGAGGAGCTGGAGGGGGAGGAGTAACGTTAGCCAGCAGACTGCAATGCGGACCTTCTGGGGAGCCAGGCACCCATTACAGAAGCGGTGGTGAAAGACTCAAAGAGTTGGACTAGTTGGAGGGTTAGCCTTAGCCCTGGGGGATCCAGGTGCTGTTAGGGGACATGGGCTACCTCCTCTGGGAGCTGTGGGGGTAGGGCCAGCCATCACAGGAGCCAGCAAGGCTGCAGGCCACCCCACATTGGAGCCAGATGCGCACAGCAGGCAGGAACCTCCTCTAGGAGCTGGAGGGGAAGGAGCAGCCAAAGACATCACAGAAGCACCCCACAGGTCTTCACACAAAACCAGTGAGGGAAGGGAGGGCCTCAAAACACCAATGGCCCAGAAACCCGGCTAGGCTACTGGAGGCCCAGCCTACCTGGGGGCTAACACTCAGAATCAGCCCTGACTGTGACAATCAGAGGCCCTACCACTCCAAGACCACACAGCTAGACTGTAGACTGCAGACACCTGACCAAGAAAAATAGGCAGATTCAGGAAATGGATTGCTGCTAATCTCAAGCACCTCAGTTACACCTAGAGCTATATGAACTATTACTCCCTAACATATCCTTTTCAAAAGGTATTTCCAACCCTCACAATTAGTGAATTTTAAGTAAATACTGTTTATACCACAGTGTATCCCAACTCACTTATGTTCACTCCTCCCCTATTTCAATCCATCTAAATACCCAAGACCCTCCTCCTACTCTTGTTTTAAAGTCTACTATGCATTCTTTTTTTCTGCTAAAATCACACAGGTCCTGGCTCCACCTGAACCAATCAGGGATCATTAAGGGTGAACAGGGAGGAGGATGGGGCAACTATATATATATAGGCTTATACTGTTCACTCATACCTGAGGCTTTCTGATTCTCCCTCTCCTCATTTCTATAGAATAGATAAGTTCTCTCTCATATCCCTGCTATCTTTGCCACTCCTCAGAACCCTTCAAAACTATAATCATTTTTTCCCCTCGTATAACAGTCTTAATATATCTACATCCCTATTAAGACTGGCTCAGTTGCAGCTGAGGGTGTGATTAAGCGTGGAGGTTACCTTGGAGGGTATGGGTATATAGTTATGTTCATAGGCAGAAGAAAGGGGGATTAAAGGAGAAAGATATCTCTGAAGGTGTGGTTATTTTGCCTGGACTGGTGGTTCTGTTTTAGGAGCAGCTCAAAAACAGTGTATGAGAAAGGATAGAAGGAATGTCTCTCAATCAGCCAAATGGAAGGAAAGGAGCAACATACACAACCAATCTAGAATAGAACCAGACAGCCCAAGCTAATGACATAAAGCCCACCCCAAGAGCAACAAGTGGAGAAAATCTAGGAGACTGCAACACTGAACTCCACAAATCTCCTAACACAGAAGGGTGCTTCACAAAGGCAGGGAAGCAAAGAAGATTAATCCAAGAAGAAAAAAAACAAAAAAAACAAGCAACAGCAGACACCCAAAATGGGGAAAAAAAGAATCAGTCCATCACCAAAAGGAAAGGAAGAATCCTCAGAAAGATCACTAAATTAAACAGAGGCACATGACCTATCAGATATGGAATTCAAAAGAATAATGATAGAGAAGCTCAGTGAGCTCAGCCAGTCTCAAAAACTATAAACAACTCCAGGGGAACTACAAAGAACTCCAGGGAGGTTGCAAGGAACTTACTGAGAGCTATACCAGCATCAAAAAGGACTTAGACACTGTCAGTAAGAGCCAGGAGGAAATGAAGAATACAATTTCTGAACTGAAGAATACAGTAGAAGGTATCAACAACAGGCTAGAGGAGGCAGAAGACTGGATCAGCGAGTTGGAGAACAACATAGAAAAATATTCCAAGACAGTACAAGAGAATGAAAAAAGGCTGACCAAGAATGAAGAGATTTTAAGAGAGCTGTAGGATAAAATGAAATGCAATAATTTCCATATCTTAGGGATACCAGAAGGAAAAGAGAAACAAGGAATGGAAAACCTGTTCAAAAAAGTAATGATAGGAAACTTCCCTGACATGATGAGTGGAAACATTACTCAAGTTCAGGAAGCACAGAGGGTTCCAATGAGGATGGATTCAAGGAGACCCACTCCAAGACACATTATAATTAAAATGGCAAATTTCAAAGACAAACAGAGAATCCTAAAAGCATCAAGAGAGAAACAGCAAATAACAATATAAGGGGGCTCCAATAACGTTATCTTTGAGGACTTCAAGGTATTCAACAGAAACAATACAAGCCAGAAGGAAATGGCAAAAAACATTCCAAGTAATGGGAAACAAAGGCCTGCGACCAAGAATATTCTACCCAGCAAGGCTCTCATTCAAAACAGAAGGAGGAATAAAGAGTTTCCCAAACAAAAGACTAAAAGAATACATCTCTACCAAAGTAGCATGGCAAGAAATGCTAAGAGGTCTGCTTAAAAAAAAAAAAAAAAAAAAAATTGAAGAAACAGAGAAAGCCAAAAAGGAAAACAGGTACAAAGTGGGAAAATGGCAATAAATAAGTATCAATCAATAATTACCTTATATGTAAATGGCTTAATGCGCTAATCAAAAGACATAGGGTAGCTGAATGGATATGAAAACATGACCTACATATCTGCTGTCTTCAAGAGACCCACCTCAGAACAAAAGATTGACACAGACTTAAAGTGAAGGGATGGAAAAATATATATCAAGCAAATGGACATGAAAAAAAGGCTGGAGTAGTAATACTTATTTCAGACAAAATAGATTTTACAATGAAGTCCATAAAGAGAGATAAAGATGGACAATTCATAATACTTAAGGGAATAATCCATCAAGAAGATATAACTCAGCGTCCTCTGTTGCTAAGGGAAACCGGAAGCATGCCCTTAAACTTCCCCTGTACGCAGGGGAGGCTGGGCGGGGGTGGGGAGTGGAGAAAGAATACCAATGTCAGAAGGGCCGGCTAGAAAAAGGCACAGCGTTGTTTTCCTTGCTAAAATGACGTTAGTGTTGGACAATGGAGCCTACAATGCCAAAATCGGTTACAGCCATGAAAATGTCTCGGTTGTTCCAACTGTCAGTTCAGGTCAAAAACAGCTCATCTTAAAACATTTACTGCTAACTAGATAGACGAAATAAAGGACCCTTCTGGACTCTTTTACATCCTTCCTTTTCAGAAGGGTTACTTGGTGAATTGGGATGTTCAAAGACAAGTTTGGGATTACTTTTTTGGAAAAGAAATATATCAGGTTGATTTTTTGGATACTAATATTATTATCACAGAACCATATTATAACTTCACTTCAATTCAAGAGTCAATGAATGAAATCTTATTTGAAGAATACCAGTTCCAAGCAGTATTAAGAGTAAATGCTGGAGCTCTCAGTGCACATAGATATTTTCGAGATAATCCTTCGGAATTATGCTGTATCATTGTAGATAGTGGATATTCCTTTACACATATAGTTCCTCATTGTAGAATTAAAAAGAAGAAAGAAGCAATTATTCGGGTAAATGTGGGAGGAAAACTCCTAACCAATCATCTAAAGGAGATCATATCTTATAGGCAGTTACATGTTATGGATGAAACACACATGATTAATCAAGTGAAGGAAGATGTATGCTATGTGTCTCAGGATTTTTATAGAGATAGGGATATTGCCAAGTTGAAAGGAAAAGAAAATACAGTAATGATTGATTATGTTTTGCCCGACTTTAGTACAATTAAAAAGGGCTTTTGTAAGCCAAGGGAAGAGATGGTGTTAAGTGGAAAATATAAATCTGGAGAACAAATTCTTCATCTGACAAATGAAAGATCTGCTGTTCCAGAAATACTTTTTAATCCTTCTGATATAGGCATTCAAGAAAAGGGAATTCCAGAAGCTATTGTTTATTCAATTCAAAACTTACCTGAAGAAATGCAGCCACATTTTTTTAAGAACATTGTTTTGACAGGAGGAAATTCCCTTTTCCCAGGAATTAGGGATCGGCTTTACTCAGAAGTTCGATGTCTCACTCCAACAGATTATGATGTTTCTGTTATGCTGCGAAAACCCTATCACTTATGCCTGGGAAGGTGGGAAATTGATATCAGAGAATGATGACATTGAAGATATGGTGGTAATAAGAGGAGATTATGAAGAAAATGGACATAGCATCTGTGAAGAGAAATTTGATATTTAAGAAGCATTTCTGAATGAAATTTTTGACTGGTTGCAACAAAGGATTAATTTAAATGTTCTATTTTTTTTTTTAAGATTTTATTTCATTATTTTTAGAAAGAGGGGAAGGGAGAGAGGCAGAGAGGGAGAGAGACATCAATGTATGGTTGTGTTTCACCTGCTTCCAGCCACAGGCTTGACTGCAGACCTGGCTTGCAACCGGGTTATGTGCCGTGGCTGGGGAATCGAACCTGCGACCTTTGGGTTCGCAGGCCGGTGCCTTAACCACTGTGCTACCAGCCAGGGCTAAATGTTCTTTTCAAAGGAAGTTAAGGGCCTGCGCTCCCTTTTATCTTAAGATAAAAGATTTGAACTTATGTAAATACTTTGGTCCATGGCTAATTTTCAAAGGTGTTTTAGGTAGATTATTAAGTGAATTGTAACTCAGCCCATATTTTCATTCAAGAGCTATATTACTGTAACAATGCTTATGTTGTTTCTGAGAGTAGGTTATTTTACATTAGAAGATGAAAGGATGAATGCATTTTAAGTTTAATCCTGAAAGCAGGAACTTAGCTATCTCACTGGTCAGTTTTCCTTTGAAGGTAGTTTTGTATGACTGACTGAATTGGTCAAAGTGTTTCAGTCTGATATGATTACTCTTTTTTAGAACCAAGTACTTTACTTTAAAGTTGTCACTGTTGTTTGTATATGAGTATACTAAAGTTGGAAAGACCAATAAAAAAAAAAAACAAAAAACCGATATAACTCTAGTAAACATATATGCACCCAAAGTAGGAGCTCCAAAATATATAAGAAAAATCTTGGAGGACTCCAAGGATATACATAGCAACAAACTCATAGTAGGGGATTTGAATACCCGACAATCACAATGGACAGATCTTCCAAACAAAAAATCACCAAAGATGTTGTGGCATTGAACAACACTCTAGAGGAAATGGACCTAACTGATATATACAGAACCTTCACCCCAAATAAGCAAGATATACATTCTTTTCAAATGCACATGGAACATTCTCTAAGATAGACCATATGGGAGGTCACAAGACAAGCCTCCACAAATATAGGAAAATTGAAATCATACCAAGCATCTTCTCAGATCACAAAAAATTTAAACTAAAAACCAACCTCAAGGGAAAAAAACAAAAACACACTAACTGATGGAGACTGAGTAACATGCTTTTATGTAATGAATGGGTTAACAATGAGGTCAAAGATGAAATTAAAAAGATTCTGGAAACGAATGACAATGAATGCACAACAGTCCCAAACCTATTGGACACATCAAAGGCATTCCTCAGAGGGAAATTTATAGCAGTACAGGACTACCTAAAAAAGTCAGAAGAAGCTTATAGAAACAACCTAACCATAAAGCTGCGAGAACTAGAGGAGCAACAACAAACAAAGCCAAGAGCAAGTAGAAGGAAGGAAATCAAGATCAGAGCAGAACTAAATAATTTAGAGACTCAAACTACAATTTGAAGAATCAACAAGTCCAGGAGCTGGTACTTTGAAAAAATAATCAAAATTGATAAGCCTTTAACCAGACTCATCAAGAAAAAGAGAGAGGACCAAAATAAACAGAATCAGAAACAAAAGAGGAGAAATCACAACTGATACTTCAGAAAAATACAGAAGATTGTAAGAAATTACTACAAACAACTATATGACAAGAAATATGACAACCTGGGTGAAACAGACACATTTCTGGAAATGTATAATCTACCAAAACTGAATCCAGAAGAAACAGAAAGCCTGAATAGGCCAATAACAACTAGTGAAATTGAAGAAGTAACCAAAAATCTCCCAAAGCACAAAAGCCCTGGACCACATGGCTACACAGGTGAATTTTACCAAACATTTAAAGAAGAACTAACTCCTATCCTTCTCAACCTATACCAAAAAACCCAGGAAGAGGAAAGACTCCCAAACTCTTTCTATAAGGCCAATATTATTCTAGTCCCAAAACCAGGTCAAGACACAACTAAGAAAGAAAACTATAGGCCAATATCTCTGATGAACATAGATGCTAAGATTCTCAACAAAATATTGGCCACATGGATACAGCAGTACATTACAAAGATCATACACCATGACCAAGTAGGTTTCATCCCAGAGATACAAGGATGGTACAACATTCATAAATAAATAAATGTAATACATCACATCAATAAAATGAAAGACAAAAACCATATGATCACATCAATAGATGCTGAAAAAGCATTTGATAAAGTGCAGCAACCATTTATGTTAAACCACTCAGCAAAATGGGAAGAGAGGGAGCATACCTCAACATCATAAAGGCCATATATGAGAAACCTGATGCCAACATCATATTCAATGGGCAAAAACTAAAAGCTTTCCCCCTAAGATCAGGAACAAGACAAGGCTGTTCACTTTTTCCACTTCTGTTCAACATCATCTTGGAAATTCTAGCCATAGTCATCAGAGAAGAAAAAGGAATCAAAGGTATCCAACTTGGAAAGGAGGAAGTCAAACTGTCTCTGTGTGCAGATGATATGATAGTATACATACAAAACCTGACGGGCACCACCAAAAACTTACTTGACCTAATAAATAAATATAGAAAAATAGCTGGATATAAAGTTAGTATCTAGAAATCAAAAGCATTTTTGTACACCAATAATGAAACATCAGAAATAGAAGCTAGAAAACAAACTCCATTTACCATAGCAACAAGAAAAACAAAGTACCTAGGAATAAACTTAACCAAGGAGGTAAAAGACCTGTACTAAGAAAACTACAGAACAATGAAGAAAGAAATCAAGGAAGATACAAATAAATGGAAGCATATACCATGTTCATGGATGGGAAGAATCAACATCATTGAAATGTCCATACTACCCAAAGCAATCTACAGATTCAATGCAATCCCAATTAAAATACCAATGACAGACTTCACAGAAATAGAAAAAATACTTCAAAAACTTACATGGAGCCAAAAACGCCCACGAATAGCCACAGCAATCTTGAGAAAGAAGAACAAGGTAGGAGGAATCACAATACTGGACATCAAAGTCTACTACAAGGCTACTGTCATCAAAACTATCTGGTACTGGCATAAGAATAGACATACAGATCAATGGAACAGAATAGAGTCCAGAAATAAAACCCAGGACTCTAAGGTCAATTAATATTTGACAACGGGGGAAGGAACATCCAATGGAGTAAAAACAGTCTCTTCAACAAGTGGTGTTGGGAGAACTGGACAGCAACATGCAAAAAGATAAAACTAGACCACCAACTTACACCATACCCCAGAATAAACTCAAGATGGATAAAGGATTTAAACATAAGCAGTGCCACCATAAAAGTCCTGGAGAAAAATATAGGGAGTAAAATTTTAGATATCCTATGCAGAAATATGTTTACTGATACTTCACCAAGGGCAAAGGAAATCAAAGAACAAATCAACAAATGGGACAATATTAAATTGAAAAGTTTCTGTTCAGCTAAAGAAAACACTAGCAAAATTCAAAGGGAACCAACTGTACTGGAAAACATAATTGCCAACGATAACTCAGACAAGGGTTTGATCTCTGAAATATATAAAGAACTAATGCGACTCAACACCAGAGAGAGAGACAGCCCAATTAAAAAATGGGCAGCCCTGGCTGGTAGCACAGTGGATAAGGTGCCGGCCTGCGAACCCAAAGGTCACAGGTTTGATTCTCCAGCCAGGGCACATAACAAGGTTGCAAAACAGGTCTCCAGTCAGGTCCGTGGCTGGAGGCAGGAAAAGCAACCATACATTGATGTTTCTCTCCCTCTCTGCCTCTCTCTCTTCCCCTCTTTCTAAAAATAATTTAAATAAATACATAAATAAAATCTTAAAAAAAAAAAAAAGGGCAAAAGACCCGAACAGACAACTCACTGAGGAAGACATACGAAGGGCCCAGAGGCATATGAAAGAATGCTCAACATCACTAGCCATCAGAGAGAAGCAAATTAAAACCACAATAAGCCCTGGCTGGTGGCTCAGTGGATAAGGCGCCAGCCTGAGGACCCAAAGGTTGTTGGTTCGATTCCCAGCCAGGGCACATAACCACGTTGCAAGCCAGGTCTCCAGCCAGGTCCATGGCTGGAGGCAGGTGAAAGGCAACCATACATTGATGTCTCTCTCCTCTATGCCTCTCTCCCTTTCCCTCTCTCTGAAAATGATAAATAAAATCTTAAAAAAAAAAAAAAACAAAAACAAGAGTGAGGGGAAGATGGAGACAGAGTAGAGAGTAGTGCTGATGGTATTCTCGAGTATCAGAGCAGCCAGGGGACAGGATAGAGAGCGCAAGACGTCTTCAGGTCCCGAAGAACTGAAGCGGTCAGCATCCGGACACAGGGGAGCACAGCCCAGTGGCAGCGGAGACATAGGAGAGCAGCCCAGAGGACCCGGCTTCCCCTGGACCAATCAGGGATCATTAAGGGTGAACAGCCACCTAAACCTTTTTTGCTTATCATATATAGTTTTGTTTTGTTTATTTTTCCTGCTAAAAGCCCTCAGGTCCTGACTCCATCTGAACCAATCAGAGATTATTATTAAGGGTGAAAAGCCATCTAATCCCTTTCTTATTATAATTATTATCGTTTTTATTTCTATTTTCCTTTTTCTTTTTTCTTTTTTGTTTTTTTCTTTTCCTTTTTTTTTTTTTTACTGCTAAAAGCCCACAGGTCCAGAATACAACCAGACAACCCAAATAAAGGACACACCAAAAACAAAAAGTGAAGAAAATCTGGGAGAATGCAACACTGACCTCCACAAATCTACTATCACAGAAGGGTGCTCAACCAAGGCAAGGAAACAAAGCAGGTTGACCCAAGGAAAAAGCAAAAAAATAAAAAGCAAGCAACAGCAGACACAAAAATGGGGAAAAAAAGAATCAGTCCATCACCAAAAGGAAAGGAAGAATCCCCAGAAAGAACACAAAATGAAACAGAGGCACCTGAAACATCAGATAAGGAATTCAGAAGACTGATACTAGAGAAGCTCAGTGAGCTGAGCCACATCAAAGAAAACTATAAACAACTCCAGGAGAACTACAAAGAACTCCAGGAAAATTACAAACAACTTCAGGGAAGTTACAAGGAACTTACTGAAAACTACAACAGCATGAAAAAGGACATAGAAACTATCAATAAGTGCCAGGAGGAAATGAAGAATACAATTTCTGAATTGAAGAATACAGTAGAAGGAATCAACAGTAGGCTAGAGGAAGCAGAGGACCGGATCACCGAGTTGGAGGATAATGTAGACAAATACTCCAAGACAGTACAAGAGAATAAAAAAAGGCTGAACAAGACTGAAGAGGGGTTAAGAGAGCTGCAGGACAACATGAAACATAACAACATCCGTATCATAGGGATACCAGAAGGAGAAGAGAAACAAGGAATGGAAAACCTGTTCAAAAAAGTCATGATAGAAAATTTCCCT
>PVIW01005761.1:0-32190 GCA_004026585.1 Noctilio leporinus
GGGGGACAGAGGGAAGCAAAAAGGGAATGGATGTAATACAACAACAATAAAATTAAAAAAAAATAAAGAAAAAAGAAGAGCAATGCTCCTCCCTCCCATATGCAAAAAAAAAAAAGAAAGAAAGCAATGTGTGAGACACCTGGAGAGGGCAGATCACAGACAGTGTCTTATAGTGACAGTCACCTAGAGTTAGGAGAGGCAGGTGCAGATCATAACCCTAACTCTAACCCTAACCCTAACCCTTCAGACCAATGACAATGAGACTATCTGAGCAGAAGGGCAGTGATAGTGAGAGTGACTTTTGGAGTAGACTAAATTTAACTTAGAAAATTGAAAGGATTGATACTTTTTAATACTCTGTGGTAAATTTTAAACCAGCAAATGAGTTTACTTTTTCCTGAAAAAAGTGTTATTAAATTTTTGTTACATCTTACCATCAATGGTATCTATGTATATTTTGAGAAATACATTTGTTTTGTTCAGATATGAAACCCATGAAATTTAAATACTATTTTACCTTAGCTGCCTATAAAGGCATACATGTTTGGTGCTAAGGTGCAGTAACTTTTATTAAACCAACACTCTTAATATTATTTTCCTTCAGACTCATGATCTTCCTTTGGCTAGGCTTTACTGGTCTCCTTTGCTTTTGCTAAATCTTTTATTGTAAGTTATCAGCAGATTTTTGCAAGTGTAGCAATATAAATCAAAGGTTAATAAGCAAACATACAGCAGTTTGACACTAGTGCAAAGCAAATTCTATTTCTGTCAGTATTTGCTTTTGACAGTAAAGTATCCATGATTCCTATTCTATGTACGTACTTATGTATTTCTCTGACACCCTGCTATTCTTTTGGTCAGATTCTTTTTTCCTTTTACTTTCCAGTTATTATTATCAGATCCCAAGTTTTGTGTGGTTTGTGGACTTTTAAGTAGAAATATGATATATTTAGATCTTTTATTGTGTGGTAACATAAGAGGAAGACTGAATTGGTCTTTTTACATACATTTTTTAATATATTTTATTCCTACCCCCTACTCCCATCCCCTTTGGCAACCATCAGCTTGTTTTCTGTTCTGTGGGTCTATTTCTGTTTTGTTTATTAGTTTGTTTTATTTACTTAGATTCCAAATATTAGTGAAGTCATATAGTATTTGTCTTTTTCTGTATTTCATTGAACATAGTATCTTCTAGGTCCATCCATGTTGTCTCAAATGACAAGATTTAATTCTTTTTATGGCTGAGTCATATTCCATTTTATATATGCACCATTTATTCTTTATCCACTATCTACTGATGGGCACTTAGGTTGTTTCCATGTCTTGGCTATTGTAAATAATGCTACAGTGAACCTGGAGGTGCACATAAGGTTTCTTTGGATATATTCCCAGAAATTGAATTACTGGGTCATAAAGCAGTTCCATTCTTAATTTTCTGAGGAAACTCTATTGTTTTCCACAGTGGCTGCACTATCTGGATTTCCACCAACAGTACACGAGGGTTCCCTTTTCTCTATGTCCTCACCAGCACTTGTTTGTTGATTTATTGAGAGTATAGTAAATGGCTATTTATTGAGAGAATAGTAATGGCTATTCTGGCAGGTGTGAGGTGATATCTCATTGTGGTTTTAATTTTCATTTCTCTGATTAGCAACAATGACCAAGGGCACCACTGTTGAGCTGTACGACTCATGATTACTTAACATCTTCAAGCCTTAATTTGGAGTTTTCAACCCATAGAACACTGGTTCTTTACATTCCTAATAACCAGATCTCAGTGGAACTTATGTTTAAAATAGCACAAACAATGAATTATTTGCTTTCTGTTTAATATCAGCCATAAGAAGATAAACTGCATGCATTATGTAAAGAGTATCAGGATCTCAGAATAAAGCATCCTTTATAAATTCAGACTTACAATTTCTCCTCATATCCTTGTTTTTAAAACATTTAAGAAATTGCCCTGGTTAGTGGCACAGTGGATAAGGCACTAGCCTGCAAACCCAAAGGTCTCTAGTTCGATTCCCAGCCAGGGCACAGAACCAGGTTGCAAGTCAAGTCTCCAACCAGGTCTGTGGCTGAAAGCAGGTGAAAGGCAACTATACATTGATATTTCTCTCCCTCTCTGCCTCACTCCCTTCCCCTCTAAGAATAATAAATAAAATCTTTAAAAAATTTTTAATAAAAATAAAAATAGAGCCATTGAAAAATAACTCAGATATGTTTTTTTGGAAGATTTTTAAAACTATAAATTGTGTGTAAATTATATCTTTTATATTTTTTACTTAGGTGAAAACTTCTATCTTTACAAGTTTTAAGAGATATTCTTTTCTTGTTTTGCTATGGAGTTCATGTTATTTATGCTATCATAAGTTACAAACTTCAGGAGTGACATAATTAATTATCTCTAATCTTCCTTTGCTTTTAGGATAAGACAATGAAAAATTCCTTGTATTATAATGGAATTATTCCAGGCTTTGGAAAATGGAGCCACAATTGGACAAGCATTCCAAGGAATCTCAAAGATACCCTAGTCAGTTATTAAAGATATGGCCTAGTAAAAAACTATCATTTCAGTATGGATTAATCTTTGTTTAATTTATTACTAGAATTCACAATAATTATCTACCAAAGTACTATAAACATATATTTATTCCTGCAGACCAGCTTCCTACTAATATTCATATAAATACTTTCCTACTAATATATAGGGTCTGTCTTGAATGTATCAGCCACACAAACTTTTAATTGTATTGACATTGTTTTGATACTTTTGAAACAGACCTCATATTTATATTGGGCAACTGAATCTTTTAATTCATTTCACTCTGTTTTTTATTTATTAGGATCTTTTATCATAAAAAAGAGGTAAAATATCTTCTATAACAAATTTTATGGATCAAAATTTTAAATTAAGATTTTTAACACCTATATTCCAACATGTATTTTTAAATTAAATACCATGGTTTGGCTTATTATATTAAGTATAAAGCCCTGAGTGGTGGCTCAGTGGACAGATGTTAGCTTTTGAACCCAGAGATCACTGGTTCAATTCACAGTAAGGGCCCATAATCAGGTTGCAAACCAGGTCTCTAGCCAGGTTCGTAGCTGGGGGCAGGTGAAAGGCAACCATACATTGATGTTTCTTTTCCTCTCTGCCTTCCTCCCTTCCCCTCTCTCTAAAGATAATAAATAAAATCTTTTTAAAAATGTCAAAAAAAGATTAAGTATACAATTGAAACCAAAATAGAAAGTTTATTGTTTCTTTTCAAAACCTATAAAACAATACATGTTTTTACCATCTAAACTTTTTTGCAAAATGCAGTTTACATTCTTTGTATTCTGTAGCATGCATGTATTTAAGATGACTTAGATCATTTGGGCAACTGTAACAAAATACTAGATGCTGGGTGACTTATATATAATAGAAACACATTTCTCACGGTTCTGGGAGCTATAAAATCTAAGATCAAGATCCCAGTATGGTCATAGTTTAGTGAGGAGCTACTTTCTTATCTGTCCTTTTCCCCATGTCCTCACATGCTGGAAGGGGCTAGGCAACTCTGTGGGATCTCTTATAAATAAGAGTAATAATTCCATTCATGAAGACTCCATCTTTATGACCCAAGTACCTTCTAGATACTCCACCTCCTATTACTGGTCACATTGGGCATTGGTGAGGGGAGACACAAACATTCAAACCATAGTCAGTGAAGGACAAATATCATATGATCTCACCCATTACAGGACAATAATGACCAAAACTAACAACAAGCAAAACAGAACCAAATATATGAATACAATGAATAGGCCTTCAGTGGTCAGGCGGAAAGGGGTTGGGGAGAGGGGGGAGGCAGAGGCAAGAAAGGGGAGCAGCTTAGAAAAGAACCTACTATAAAGGAACCATGGACATGGACAACAGGTGGGATTGACTTTGGGGGGAATGGGTGGGTGGGGAGGGGGACAGAGGGGAGCAAAAAGGGAATGGATGTAATACAACAACAATAAAATTTAAAAACAAACAAACAAACAAACCATAGTATATTCAAATAAAATTTCTACCCAGAATATTTAGAAAAGTATTTTATAAGGTCAGGCGTCCCTATATCATTGTTTTGCCTGCATTCATTGGGTTGACATTTTTTATAATGTAAAACACTAAACCAGAGTTAGAACGATGAAACTGTGTTAAAGAGGGTGGTCAATTCACAGTGAAGTTAGCCAAGGGTTAGTAATTGGTGATGAGGGTAACCAAGAAGTTGACTAAATTATAGGAGTTAGGTTGCAAAACAAAAGTGAATGTATTTATGTATTTGATTTTGATAGAGTACAAAGGGGAATGGAAAATACAATAAAGATGAAATATTAAAAGTAAAATAGCCTATTTAAAAGTGTATAGCTTTTCAATCTCATTATTATCACCATTTTGATGCATTTTCTCTGGTGCCTGAATCCTTTCAATTCCTGTGACACCCACTCCTGTGGAGGAACCTACAGGCCATCACTTGACATTTCTCACTGCTTAATTATTTGATGTTTGAACTTGTTATTCTTGATAATTTATGCTTCACAGTAATAACTAATATATATATATGTATATATATATATATATATATATACATATATATATAATTTGAAAAACTAATTTAAATAGAAATAATGACACCATTAACACTGTCTGTTCAAAATAGATGAAATCTCAGTAGAAATAGAAAAAATTTCAGTTTTCTTCTTTTCCCTAGGTAGAGGCAAGGAATTGATGGATTTAGAATGAAGTTTGAAGGTGACTTCCACACTTTGTATGACTAACCTAATAAGACATTTTAAAATACCGTACTGATGATTCCAGATGTATTTCTTCAAATACAAAGCAGTTTCAAATTTGCCACCTAAACAAAATTTTAATTTGGCCTAGAATTATAACAAGTTATAACTTTGAACTTTCATAAACAGTGCAAACAAATATTAATGGCTAGAAACTTCAAACTGTTTAGAATTGTTATAACATATGAATCATTCAGTAAACATTTATGGAATGTTTAACAAATGTTAGGCACTGAACCAAGCATGGGAAGTTAAAATATAATTAAAATTTGGACCCTCTCCTTGGGACTCATCCAGGCTTCAAGAAAAATATGTAACATCTGTAATTATGTGATAAATGCAATGATAGCTCTAAGTGTGATCCAGAAAGCAGTAATCAAAAAATTAAATTTTTCAGAAGACATTTTATTATTAAGAGGTAAGAGCTGAGTCCTTAAAAGAAAGTAAACATTTTCCCAAGTACATCTAAAGAAGGAAGACTTTCAGACAGAGAGACTAAATGGCATTGTAGAAGCATGAAGGGAAAACACATGTGTTTTTGGATCTGTAGTTTTTCAGGAATTCCTAAACCTTAGAGTACAGAGAAGGAATGCCAGCAGTGATGTGGTGAGTGATGAATGGTGAAGGAAAGCAGCTTAGGAAGCCCATGCTAAAGTTAATGCTATGTACCTATGCTAAAATTCTGAATAATTTATTAATTGGAGGCTTGCATTTTCATTTTCATGGGGCTCACATGTGTTGTTTGTCCTGAGTGAAATCTATATCCTGATGAAACACACATGCCATAATAAAGGTTTTGGTTTTGTCCTACGAGACCAACAGGTCCTTGGATGATTTTATATAGGGAACTGATGCTATAATATTTATATTTTATGGAGATTACACTAGTAGGAAATTAGAAGCAAGAACACAATAAGGGAACAATGCTGATAGTCCAAGTGAGATAGAAGGAGACCTTGCCCTATGCCATATGTGTGCAATTGGGAAAAATGGGTACAGTTTCAGAGATATGCAAGAGAAAAAATTGAAAGGACTTGGGTTAGTTATAAGCAGAGGAGTAAGGAAATCTATCGAGTTGATTTCACATATTTTAATTAGTCAACAGCCTATGATGGGGAAGTGTGTCTAGTTGTATCTCTGTCCCTTATAATGATGAAACGTTCAATCCTGTCTCTGCCTTCTGCCAACCCTCAACATGCAACTGAGGTACAGGGCACTGGAACTGAGGGGATGTGGCAGCAGGTGAGCTCTGAATGATTCAGGGGTTCAGTTGTAGATTTTACTTATCCTCAAAGAGTAAGACAGAATTAGAGGTAGAGATGGAGTTGATACAGAAGCAGATATGTTTATAAATAACCTTTTTGTAGATAGGTAGATAGGTAGAAGCGTATAATAGATAGATATGATATAGATTTCTGGGAATTTTGTTTTTACATTCCTCATTAAAATGGAGAAAAGTATCCCTCATCTATCAAAGTCAAACACACAAATACCTTCACTTTTGTTTTGCAACCCAATCCCTATGTTTAGTCAATCCCTCAGTTATCCTCTCTTCTCCAATATTAGTGTCTTCCTCCACATTAGATAGTTTATATCAGAATACAAACTTGTAGGATTCTATCTAAATCTTCCTACTACAACCCCAATAATAATAAATTGTATCCCTCATCACCAATTATTAACCCTTGGCTAACTTTACTGTAAATAGACTACCCTCTTTAAAATGGGCTCCATTGTCCTAACTCCAATTCATTATTTTATATTATGAAATAGTCAAACTCATGAATACAGGTAAAACAATGAGATAGGGAATAGCCATATTCGACACTTCAATTCAGCAAATAACAACACAGTATGTTCCCTATTTCCAACATAATTATAGAAAACTATATATACATATAGAAAACTACATATATATATATATATATATATATATATATATATATATATAATCTGTGTATATAGAGGGTGCTTGCAATGAATTGGCAAAATTTTAGTAAAATAAACAACATTCTACAAAAGTGTTATATTTTGAAATAAATTTATTCTTATATGTAAATACATAAACAAAGTCATTAATTTTTAAGTTGTTAAAAAAAGTCTCCATTTGAGGCAATAGTAGACTCAATTCGGGAATCTTGAGCACACTTTAATTAACTTGTCTTTACCCATGGACATCATAATGTTTTCAGTCTTAGCTTTAACAGCCTCTTTATTGGAATGAGGTTGTTTATTAACTTCTCTCTCAAAAATGTTGCATACATAATAGTCTAAAGGATTTGCACCTGGTGAACTAGGCAGCCTGATTTCATTTGATCAGAATTCAAGAATACTGACACTTGGAAATACTTGCACCTTTTTGGCATTCTATGCTGGTGCATCATCTTGTTGGAAGATAAAATGGCGTCCATTGGTGACTTGTGTTATCCATGGTACAACTACTTCTCTCAAAACATCAAGGTAAACATCAGCAGTCACCTTCAAGCCTTGTGGGGGAAAATGCAGGGTCACGGTAGCACCTTCACTGCTGACAACACCTAACACCATCACTGTAGCAGGAAATTTCATTTTCATGACAATTGGGGCTTCATTAAGACTGTCACAGAGCCCCCTGTTATTTCTTCTGTTGACTATTTGGTTCTACTGAAAATTCTTTGCATTGAAGAAAAAAAAAAATCAGAGGGCTTTTTTTCTTTGGGATTTTTCAATGTTGTTAGCAGTTTCCTTGCTTTTTCAAAGCACCTTTCCTCTGTCTGCTCTGTCATAAACTGGCCCCTTCTAAGAACATACAATCTGTATCTGATATCTTCAGCAATAATCTTGTGAACCATTGGATCTGATATCTGCAGTTCTTGTGCTAGGGAGCACATTGACTTTCCTGGATCTTCATTGATAATCCCCTGGATTCTATGTACAATATCTGGACTTATGATATCTTTGAATACCTTATGCATTTTCCTTGTTGATGTGGCAACATCAGGAACAGCATCACACACCTTCATGTTGTGGACTGTATATAAAGAGATGTTGAAGTCAGCAATTTCCTTAGCATTTTGCCCTGAACTCAGTACAGAAATTATGGTTGCTCTAACGTCGTAATCCTTTGACATGATGGCTTCTCTCAGAATACTTTATATCTGAAACAATGATGTTAAATCATAAACTTAGAAACATAGTGTTTCAGCTGAGAACCAAGATGGCGGAGTAAGCGGAGCTACACCAATCTTCTCCCAACACCAATTGAAATTGCAACTTAGTTGGGGAGAAATCATCCAGAATAACCAATAGAATGCCTACTATAGACAAGCCTTATTACCATAGACAGCACAGAAGAGGCTGTTTCATCACAACATGATCAGGAAGTTTGGAGGATAGGGCTGGCAGGGCTCCCACAGGCAGCAGCTGAAGGGACTGAGAAACATCTCAGCAGCCAGGGGTTCCACCTGAGAAGGGTGGGATCTAAACCCATAACTGGGCTTCCCAGCCTACAGCAACAAAGCTGAGAGTGGAATAGTATCCAGCTATGAAAAGAAAAATGCTGCCAGGTTTAGCGAGCTTGATAGAGAGACTGAGTTCTTAAAGGGACCATGCACAAAAATACAGTGGCACCCATCTACCCTGGGCTCCAGCAGTCCAGCAGAAAAAGGGCAGAATGGACCAGAGATGCTTGGGGAAAGTTTGGACCAGTGGCTTTAGGGGGATAGTTGAGGGAGCAGTCCATGAGTGTAGTGCCAACCCATTCCCCATACAGCCAGTAGACCACTCTTCTCCAAAGGGCGGAAGCCTGAGGGTAAGCTCAGCCCTACCAGTAGGAATTGACCACCCCACCCCAGCAGTGCCTAAATCTGACCTCAGATCACAGGTTGATTGGATTAACAATTGAATTCATCCGCTTTGCCCAGAGCTGCCTAAAACTGACCGCTGATTGAATTAACAACTAAAGGAGATAAAGACAGTGGATCTCTGGTAGTCTCCAACTGGCTGATTAGGCTCAGACTGAGACAAGAACTGATGTCACCAAGCCCAGGGCCAGGAAGTAAAAGAAGTGCACCTCTACAGAACAGAAGGTCACACCACTAAGACAGTAGTACAAAGTAGGCCAATCCAAGAAGCAGAAACAAACAAGAGTCACCTAAAATGGGGAGACAAAGAAATCAACCCTCAATAAATGGAAAGGAGGAATCCCCAGGAAGAGTGCAAAATGAAATGGAGGCAAGCACACTCTCAGATATGGAATTCAAAATAATGATGATAGAGAAGCCCAATGAGCTCAGCCAACTCACAGAAAACTACAAACCTCCAAGGGGACTATGAAGAACTCCAGGGAAGCTACAAGAACCTTACCAAGAACTACACCAGCATTAAAAATGACATAGAAACCATCAATCAGAGCCAGGAGGAAATGAAGAATACAACTTCTGAATTGAGGAACACAGTAGAAGCAGTCAAAAGCAGGCTAGAGAAAGCAGAGGATTGGATCAGCAACCTGGATGTCAATGTAGAAAAAAAAAATTCCAGGCATTGCAACAAAATGAAAAAAGACTTAAAAAGAATGAAGAGGTTTTAAGAGAGTTTCAGGACAACATGAAATGTAATAATATCCATATCATTGGGATACCAGAAGGAGAAGAAGAGAGACAAGGGATAGAAAACCTATTTGAAAAATTAATGATAGAAAACTTCCCTAACTTGAGAGAAAAAGTCATGCAAACTCAGGAAGCATAGAGGGTCCCAATAAAGATTAACCTAAACAGGCCCACTCCAAGACACATCCTCATTAAAATGGCAAATTTCAAAGATAAAGGGAGAATCCTAAAAGTGGCAAGAGAGAAACAGCTAATAATATACAAGGGGGCTCCCATAAGGTTATCAGCTGATTTCTCAACAGAAACACAACAAACCAGAAGGGAATGGCAAAACATATTTCAAGTAATGAAAAACAAAGGCCTGCAACCAAGAATACTGTACCCAGCAAGGCTCTCATTCAAAATGGAAGGTGAAATAAGGAGTTTCCCAGGAATAAGAAGACTAAAAGAATACATCTCTACCAAACCAGCATTGAAAGAGATGCTAAAGAGTCTGCTTTAAGAAGATGAAGAAACAGAGAGACAGACAGGAACACAGGTACAAGGGGAAAAATATATAATGAATAAGTACTTATCAATAATAACATTAAAGGTAAATGGATTAAATGCACCAATCCAAAGACATAGGGTAGTTGAATGGATAAGAACCAACTTTAACTTATAAATGCTTTAAAATAATCTTATAAAAATGGCTTTTACTAAATAGGGTATAATTTTTTTAATTTTAAAATTTATTATTATATAATTTTACATTTAATTTTATTGTTTTATTACATCCATCCTCTTTCTCCTTCCCTCTGCCCCCTTCCCCTCCCACCCACTCCCCCCAAAGTCAATCCCACTTGTTGTCCATGTCCATGGTTCTTCCATACTAGTTCCTTGACTAAACTGCTCCCCTTCTTTGCCTCCTCCTCTCCCTCCAACTTCCACCCTCCCCTCTGCCCACTGAAGATTTATTCATGATCTCACTCTTTTCAGGACAGTAATGAACAAAACAAAATAAATAAGCAAAACAGAACCAGGTACATGAATACAATGAACAACAAATAAGGTATAATTTTGTATATTACTTGTATCTACATTACTCCAGGTTTTCTTGGATTGGAATTTCACAATATGGAAAAATCATGTTACTTGCAATAACTCAGAAAAATTGAATGCAGTTAAGGAAGAAGAAAAAAGTAAGAAAATGTAGATGTATGTATATTACATAGAATACATGCTATCTTTCTTATTCACTATTACAAAATATGTGCTTATTTGTGGTTGTGTAATATATAAATTTTGTTAGCAATTTATATTTTAAATAGCAACCAACTGGTCATTGGTGTGTTGTAAAATCAGCCAATTTTTAGGTTAGAAAAGATGCTGAGAATGAAGACCAATTGGGGATGGAATTTGCAAACTACTAAACTATATGATTCATGTACATAGGCAATATATATTCTCATATTAGCATGTAAATTAGATGAGATTCTTTTCAAACAGATAGTGGAAATATACATTTCTTATTACGAAGGCCCCCAAACTGAGGATGCTTAGGGAAAGGAATTAATGCTATAGTAAACTTTATTATTGAAATGTGAACATATCTATTTTGTACCTCAGCAGACTCTTAAATAGTTCTGTGGTTAATTTAGGACCACAGGGGAAGCCAACCACAAGTTCAAAAAAATAGCTAGAATACTATTCTACAAAATTATTTAAATCCTAGAGATTTTTATTTTTTACCTCAACTTAGTAGATACAATAATTTCTACTCTGGGGACCAGCTGAGCACTGTAAGTGCCATTATTTCTGAAGGCTTCTACTTGTAAAACAAATGTGGGGGAAAAAAAAAAAACAAAAAAAAAACAGAAGGTATTGCAAGAAGTAAGACCTGTGCACAGCCAAAAAAAAAAAAAAAATCAATCTACTATTTAACATGGAAAACTCCAAAACCAATAAGTTGTAGTTCCAGTAGCTTAAAATAAAGTTGAGTTGTATTATTGGAGGAGGGTGGATCTGATTCAAAAACCAAATTCATTTTTAACTTTGGGTTTGGTACTGTCTCTAGGACAACTTTCACAAAAGTGAGTTCTGTAATACACCATTTCTGTGATATATTTCCCAAAAATAGCATTCCAGAATAAAATAAGTATTGAAGAAGAAAAAACTGCCTAATTTGCTACAGTATATTTAAAATACTATCATTTAATATATAATAATTATATAAGCTATTGGCATATTTTAATTTTTTTGTATTAACTCTTCAAAATCCAGTATGAACTTTAACTATGTGTAAAAATATGTATGGGTGCCACCCTGGCTGGTAGCACAGTGACCATGGCACCGATTTGAGAACGCAAAGGTCCCTGGTTTGATTCCCAAGCCAGAGAACATAACCAGGTTGCAAGCTAGGTCTCCATCCAAGTATGTGGCTGAGGCAGGTGAAAGGCAACCATACATTGATGTCTCTTTCCCTCTCTGCCTCTCTCCCTTCCCTTCTCTCTAAAAATAATAAATAAAATCTTAAAAGAAATTTTTAAACAAAAGTATTTATGGATGTACATGTACTTTTGCATGTGTTTGGTAATATTGCAATTCATATTACTTAAAAGAGTAATTCTTTAAACAAATGAATTAATGTAGGCATTTTGAAATAATGAAAAGAAAACTTTATATTAATATGATTTGAGAGGCTGATGGTTAGAAGGCAGTAATTAAATGGTGACTTGTCTGGATGTGAAAGGAAAAACAATGTACACATTGGTGGTTACAGAATAGACAGGGGGATGTTAAGAAGAATGAAAGAAATGGATAAGCCAAAGAACTTATATGCATGGACACATGAACATGAAATAAGTGGGGCATTGCTGGAGGAAATGAGGTACTGAGTGGAGGAGGGCGGGTAAAGGGGGTAAAATTGGGACAACTGTAATAGCAAAATAAATAAAATATATTTAAGAAAAAAAAAGGAATATGATGTTAGAGCAACCATAATTTCTGAACTGCGTGCAGGGCAAACTGCTAAAGAAATTGCAGATTTCAATAACATCCCTTTACATACAGTTGACAAGGTGAAGAACCTGTATGATGCTGATCCTGATGTCACCACACTAACAAGAAAAGTGCACAAGGTACACAAGGATTGCACAAGTCCTGATATTGTACTTGGAATCCAGGAAATTATCAATGAAGATCTACAATGTTTCCTTTGACTTTTTGAGAGAAGTAGTTGTACTGCGGATCAAGCAACATTGATCCACATTGGAACATTTTATCTTCCAACAAGATGGTGCACCAGCACATAATACCAAAAAGGTGCAAAACTTTCTCGTGTCATTGTTCCAGAATTCTAATAAAAGGAAATCTGGCCACCTAGTTCACAAGATGCAAATCCTTTAGACTATTATGTATGCAACATTTGTGACAGTGAAGTTAATATACAACCACATTCCAAAAAAGATGTTGTTAAAGCTAAGATTATGATGTCCATGAATAAAGACAAGTTAATTAAAGTGTGCTCAAGATTCCAAAGTCAAATTGAGTCTATTATTGCAGAAAATGAAGACTTTTTTGAACAACTTAAAAATTAATGACTATGTTTATGTATTTACATATAACAATAAATTTATTTCAAAATATAAAACTTTTGTGGTATGTTTATTTTACTAAAATTTCACCAACTTACCCATATACTCTGTGTGTGTGTGTGTGTGTGTGTGCTGTTAAACATTACAATTTTAAGCCAGGGTATATGAAATAACATATTTTGGAGTATTGTATGCATTCCATAAATGAAAAATTGAAATTCTGTATTCTGCATCTTCTTTTTGGCATAAACTACAATTTAAAGCAATCTCTACAGTTTCTAGTATTTATTTTTATGAGTAGTGAAAGAAGTGAAAGAAATTTTTGGAGAAAAATCAGCTGGAATTACCAACAGAACACCAGCTGGAAAGAAGTCCTACAACCACAGACAAAACAAAAAAGGCTGCTTCACATTAACATGACTGATCAGAATCTCAAAAATGAAAGAGGGCTGGTTGGGCCCCCACAGGAGGGAGTGGCTGAAGAGATGGAGCAGGGGACTTCACCTGAGAAGGGTGGGTTCTGGTCCCCCAGCTGAGTATCCTAACTACAGCAACACAGAGAGTAGAGCAGCATCCAGCTGAGAAGGGCAGAAAGCTGTAGAGTTTACTGGCCTAAGAGAGTGCCACAATGAAAATATATTGGCACCCACCTACCCTGAGTTCCAGCAGAGGGAGGGCAGAGAGGACTAAAGACACATGGGGAGAGTTTGCAGCAGTGGCTTGGAGGAGAGAAGTGGGGTGGTGGTTGTGGGAATCTCAGTGTTGACTCATCACCCACACCTCTGGTGGATTGTGCTACACCAAGAGCTTCCTTAGGAGGGTCCCCATAGTCCCACCCCTGGTGAGACAGATTCAGATGTAAATCAATGAATCTGTGATCAGCTGCCAGGCTCAGTGGCCTCTGGGTTAGGCAGCAAGATCCAATTGTAATCCAATGAATCTGTGTTTGGCCACTAGGCTCAGGAGCTGCTGGGCTAGACAGCAAGGTACAATTTTAATCAAATGAATCTATAAGCCACTAGGGTCTGGTGGCACTGGGCTTAACTGAAAGATTCTACTGTAATCCAATGAATTTGTGGTCAACCATCAGGCTCTGGAGCTGCTGAGCTAGACGGCAAGGTACATTTCTAATCCAATGAATCTGTGATCAGCTGCCAGGCCCAGAGGCCAGTGGGTGGGACAAACCAACTCAGTTGTGAACCAATGAATCCACAATCAGCCACCAGGCTCAGTTGCCACTGTGTGGGGCTTACTGTTTGACCCAGCTGTAAGTCAAAGAGTTTGTAGTCAGCTGTCAGGCCCAGGCTCTGCTGAGCAAAAAGGACTGACTCAGTTGCAAAGCATTGAATCCACAATCAGCCACCAGGCTTGCACACCACTGTGCAAGGATCTCTGTCTGACCCAGCTCCCAATCAGAGAATTTGTAATCAGCAGTCAGGCCTAGGTGCTGCTGGGCAAGAGATATCTCTTCAGGTGTCAACTATTGTATCCATGCTCAGACAGGGCAGGGCAGGAGAGGTTTATTTAGATGTAAATCAAGGAATTGTGATCAAGTGCCAGGCTCAGGCTCTGCAGGGTGGGGCAGATTGCTTCCAGTGGGTGGGGCTATGACAATCCTCCTGAGGAAGCTGCTGGATGCAGCACAGTTTGCCTGAGGTTTGGGCAATGATTCAGCACCTGGATCCCCACACCTGTTTCTCCACTTGTCTCCTCCAAGCCACTGCCGCAATTTCTCCTCACCAGGCTGCCAGTCTCCAGGCTTCTCTGCCCACTCTGCTGGAGCCCATGGTAGGTGGGTGCCAATATGTGTTCACTGTGGTCACCCTAGTAGTTGTCTGTCTCCAGTGCATTCCAGTTTACTCTAGGCTAGTAAACTCCATGGCTTTCTGCACTTCTCGGCTGGATGATGCTCTGCTCTCCACTGTGTTGCTGTGGGCTGGGACACCCAGCTGGGGAACCAGAACCCATCCTTCTCAGGTGGAGCCCCTGCCTCCAGTGGGGTCCCAACCAGCCCTGTCCAGTTTCTGCACTTCCTACTAGTCAAGTTGTGGTGAAGTGTCCTCTTCTGTCTGTGTTTATAGGACTTCTTTCCAACCGATGTTCTGTTGGTAACTCCAGCTGATTCTTTCCTCCAAAAATGTAATCTCAGATGCAACCTGGGGAGATTGGTGTAACTCCACTTACTCCTCCACCATCTTGCAGGAACCCTAATCAAATTCTTTATGGCTCACCTTTTAAAAATACCTACACTAAGAGAAAAAAATTATCTGTTGAAATTAATGGCCTATTAATATGATACAATAATTTGGACAGGCAAATGCAGTTGACTATTTTATTATTTAGGACACTTTAAACTGCAAGTAACAAAAAATTCCTACTAAAGTGTTAAGCATAATTATATAATTTTCTTACACAGCAGTATATCCTTAGGTAGAAGACTCCAAGGTTCATTAAGTTCAACATCCCACAAACATTCATGCTTTCTTTTCTCCACTTTACAGCAAGTCATTTTAGTTTTCCAAGACCAACTTTCTTCAGCAGACTTACCCCCCTGTTGGACCTACAGGTTTTACCTCTGGGTCTGGGGATGAGACTAGGCTCTCATGAAATGTCAGCCTATGTGGAAGAAGTGTTTAAGGAAATCTGTTGTTCTGTTAGAAGCAATGAAGAGAGAGGGCATAGATGCTGACTTCCAATTGTTAGGCTTTGAGTAGCAACTGATCCCAGAAATTAGACACCTGGTTAAGGGAACCCAAATGACTGTAAAAAATATTTCGTGTACAAACAGAAACAAGCAGCAACATGAAATTTCTCTGTGGTCTGTAGCTGTGGGATGTTTTCTGTAGAAATTTTGATGGGGTCTTTGAAAAGCAGGGTTAGAAGTAGAGAGTGGTCTAATTGTCATTCTAGATAAAATGTGTTGGGTGCAAAATTCATACAGGAATAGTGAGAACAATAAAGGAGCAAATAGCAACATAACTTCAGGAGCTGGAAAGCAGATGAATTTTAGCTGACTTACAAGCATGAGAAATATAAACTCTAAGAGTAAAAAGAACTGATGGTCTTCAAGAGAGAGATATCAACATGTTTGGAAACTGATATCTTTACATGGTTCCTGCAGGGATACAAGAAGAGCCCTAAAAATGAGAGCAGTTGTTTGAAAGCTATTTTAAGAACTAAAATCCTAGCATCCTTTCACACTTGGTGTGGAGAGCAGGACAAATAAAATGGCACTGATCTGATCAAGATAGCAGAAATTACATCAAACAAAATGGAGTCACTCATGTCACCCAAGATGGCTGCTAGTCAGTCATGACACTTTGGTTCAAGAGGGCCACTACCTAGGTCTTGCCAGACACATTTGGCAAAGAGACACACCTAAGATATCTGCACACACCAGACAGAACAGTCATGTTTACAGAGCATAATCACTTATAGATAGGCTCCTGGGCAAATTCCATACTTGCCATCAGGAGTTCCAAGACACTTATCAAGAGACTCAGAGGGCTGTGTGCACCACTTTCAGGGGTATAACTGAGGCAGGGCCCAGACCACTGCTGAGACAACTGAGCTCCATACACTAGAGTGCTGCTCCACTCCATGCTGATTTCCCTTGGCATTGGCTGCTGGAGGCTCTGCCCTGCTGAACTTGGGACTTTACTTACCCTATTGCCCACCTAGCCCTGGAGATCAATTCCTTGCAATATGCTGACCACACTCTTGCCCACTGTGCTGTCTCCCAGACGTCCTGCAGACAGAGACTCTGGGACTTGCGTTCATTATCCCCCATTGATTGCTCTGGGGTGTGTGTGTGTGTGTGTGTGTGTGTGTGTGTGTGATTTTCTCTTAGATTGTTAGAGCGTAAGATATTAATGTATGTTTCTCTTCTACTTTGAGTGAACTTGCATTTAATAAAAGGTGAGTTAATAGCATTGTTATCTCCTAGAACACACACAAGTGTGAGGTGGTATCTTACTGTGTTTTTTCTTTCTTTCTTTCTTTCTTTCTTTTTTTTTTTTTAAGATTTTATTTATTATTTTCAGAGAGAGGGGAAGAGCCTTTCACCTGCTCCCAACCACATATCTGGCTGGAGACCTGGCTTGCAACTTGGTCATGTGCCCTGGCTGGGGAATCAAACCAGTGACCTTTGGGTTCACAGGCCAGTGCCTTATCCACTGTGCCACCAGCCAGGGCTTTACTGTGGTTTTAATTTGTATCTCTCTGATAGCTAGAGATGTTGAGCACCCTTTCATGTATCTATGGGCCTTCTGTATGTCCTCCCTGGAAAAGTGTTCAAGTCCTACCCTTTGCAACAGCATGGAGAGTATTATGCTGAGTGAATAAGTCAGGCTGTGAAAGATAAATATCATATGATCTCACCTGTAAGTGGAAACTAATGAATAAAACAATCAAAATAGAACCAGATACATGGAAGTAAAGAACAGACTGACAGTGATCAGAGGGAGTGGAGGAAGGGGATAATGGGAGAAAGAAGAGGAAGGATCTAGACAATAAACAATTATGAAAGTCCCATGGACATGGACAGCAGGGTGTGGATTGACTGTGGGAGCTGGTGGAGAGGGCAAGGAAGAGCAATGGGGGAAAACTGGGACAACTCTAATTGAAAATTAAATAAAATAAATAAAATAAAATCATAAAACTTTGGCACACAGTGATCCTCAATCGCATTGTTATTGATATTACATTGCATGTATTGCCAACTGTCATCTTACTGAGCACATAGTACTGATTCTATGTCACATTATCTGATAAAAAAGGGCTTTACAGAATATGTTTGATCCTAGATATATAATAGTCCTTGTTTACATTTCATCCTTGTATAATTACTAGGAAAATTATATGCAAGTCTCTATTTCTGATGGTCAGATGTGGGGGTGTGGTAGAGATAAGATTATTGGTATGGTAAGGGTTTCCATTAATATTCTACAAATATTTCAAACATCCATTTTACTGAAAGTAAATCCTTAGACACCTATAAAGGCAGCATTTGAATTGAATTATTTGTGAAACATTCAGCTCTGTTAATAAAATTTCTAACATTGGTTATAATGTAGATATTTTGATTCCACTTCCAGACATTACTAACATGAAGTTCCAATTAAAAGAAAAGTTCAATTTGGACTTTTGGCTTATCTAGGTTTTGGAAGTACTAAACACACACACACACACCAATTTCTGACTTATGAGTGAAAGCTATTTGTGGAAGACAGTGATTCTCTAAGTATGACACTATAATCAGGAACATCAGTGTCACGTGAATCTCACAAAAATGCAAATTCTGGGGCTCACCACAGACCTTCTGATTTAAAAATCACAGAAGTGAGGCCTAGAAATACAGACCTTACAAACCTTTTGTGTGACACTGGTGCACACTCTATTTGTAACACATGATAAAATTCTTAAAATAAATTCTAGTTTTCTGAACAGTAGTTGGGAAGCTTACAGAAAAGATGTACTGAGGTGGTACAATTTCACAGGTAGCTTTGCAACAGGGTATATCCTATCACAACTATGTAGCTCCAGAGGATACATGAGTGTCCATTATTTCAGGTATTTAGTTTACAATCACCAGACTGATTTATTAACATTGGAATTTTAAGGCTTTGGGGCCATTTGTTATATATGTCAAATTGAGACAACTGTGGAAACAAATAATTAACATGTAGTTTGTAGGTATTTCAAAATGCAGGTGTATTTGATGAGCATTGGCTCACTGATTTTCATCACAGCTGTGGAGAGACTAAAATGCATTACCAGTTTCCGGCATCTTGGTAAGTTTTCAAAGTGGAATTTATTAACTACATAATGCTTTCATCCAAAAATATATTTTATGTCAAAAATTGACAGGAGGGCTGGTTTTCCTACTCATCACTTGGAGCAGCTTGTTCTTTTCTACCTACATGTGCATCATGTGTATGCCATAATCTGTATAACAAATGACTGTTGCTTTTAAATCATGTGTCCACTTTGACAAAATAAACTGTGGAGAAGAAAATATATTTTCAATATAGTGACTTGTCAGGGACTGCTTTGTGTGGTATAGAAGACTGTAACCCTGCACAAACAAGGCCTTGGACAGGCCTATAAGACTTGATGAGAAAACCAGGAATTCAGGGAGCAGCATGATCCATAATGGCAACAAGGGGTCCCTAAGTGAATTAGGCCTTGAGAAATATATAATATCCTTTGAAGCTTTCTCTGCTTTGACTAGTTTTAGCTGAAAGCATGCCAGATGTTCAGGTTAAACTTATGCACCCTATTTTTTGTACCCACTTAGCATCATCTTATCTAGCAGACCCTGACCTGAAGTGGCTCTCTGTGCCCCTTGAATTATTTTCTGTAAATAGAGTCCATTTTCTATAATCAACACTGTTTGACATTGGTAGATCAGCTATACGTGTATGCTGTAAATCTGTATGTGTGTAAAACTCAATAAAAGCCCAAGGGAAAGAGTTTGAGGCACTTCTCCACTACAGAGATTTTCTAGCTCTTTCTCTCCCCAGGCAAATCATGTGCTGGTAGACTCATTTCATACATAACTGAGAGAACCTAGAGGGACAAGGTTGACTCAGTAAGTTAATTCCATATAATTTTTTTAACTGAATTTAGCTATCTCATTTAATTCTTCGAGGGAAGATATAAGAAGTCATTTGTGTAGCTCTGATGCTAAAAATTGATATCACAGGGTAGCCCTTTTATTAATATATAACTGTTAGTTTTTAGTAGGTCAATGATTAATATAAATTATTTTAATTCATATTCTTTCACCAAAGAGTGAACCATTGTTCAAATCAATTTTTCATGTTTTGTGAGATAAAAGAAGCTATAAGTTCAATGTATAGTTTATCAGCTTCTTTCAGTTTGACTCTAAAGTGGCTGTAACATATACTGCCAGGATTATTGTAAAGATTGACTGAAAGCCATATTCAATATATATGAATTATATAAGGGGATTAAAAACAGCTTGAGCAGATCATATAATTTTATAAAATAATAAGCAAGGTTATGAAAATATATAAAATAGTAAGACAAATAATGTATTAAATAAGGCAAAAATATATCAAGAAATAAGTCATGTGCCTGAGAAGGAAAAAAGAATATGTAGGGAGGGGAGAAAGTAGATTTACCGTTGTTTGTATGGAAAATAATACAATTATAAATAATAATGCAAGAATAAACTTTTGCATATTCACAACTGGAAACCTACAATACTTTTTCACTAGCCTGTAAAATGGTGTTAAGTGGATAGAATTAAAAGTTAAAAACTTTCCAGGGAAATTTGGAGAGGAAAACACAAAAATAAATATGGAAAATAGACATGAAAAATGGTAAATGAATGTAGGTGTGAATAGTAAGTGGTTAATCAATATTAATTTATATTAGAAGATAATATAAACATATGTGCTAAGTGATTGCAGAGGTACCAAGATGTGGGATTCTGTTGATTTTACATCTTCATGGAAGGAAAAGAGTCAAAGGCATCTACATACAAGGTCTGTCCCAAAAGAATCACCCATGCAAACTTTTAATTATATTGGTATTGACTTGATACTTTTGGGTTTATTACCAGAACATGAAAAGCTTCCCAGCTCACAGTCACTTGTGAAGTCTTCACTTTTAAGTCTTCCTCTTCTTAAAATCCTTGGGGTGATGTCATTACTCCACTTGGATTTCTTAAAATAAATAAAACAATCATAAAAGACAACCTTAAAAACCAGGGACTTCCTGGGATGATCAGAATAAGATGTAGGTACATTAAGTACACAATATTTTAGTTGTAATCAGGGTGCCCTAGTTCCTCCTAAATGTCATTTTTTTGCAACTGTTGAAAAATTAGTCAGGTGTATAATTGTCTCATCATCCATACTGTGGGTAAGTTGAGGATGGGGAATCGTAACTTTTCTGGCTGAAGGACAGCTGATCTCAGTCATCTTCATGGTGGACTCAGAACATGTTCTCATGAAGTCTGTATTTCAACAGCATTTACTTGAGCATAACTGGGCTTACTTTTCATGCCCAAGACCATATGAACTCTGTAATCCTACAAGGAGAAGGAAACAAAGTTGCTTTGTGGCTGGACAATAGTCATCAAGGGACACTTGAAACTATTGGCCACTTAGCCTTAATGTGAGTACAAGAGTTGTGGAAAGGGTTTGCTTGGACTGGCCTATGAGTCTTTAGTGTGAGGCATCAGATTTCCCATTAGAATGGCTTTGTATCAATAATGGGAAGAGCCCACTGTAATGATGGAAGGAGAGGGGCTGGGAGGAGGCTGAAATGAGGACACAGGTGAAACAAGGTCAAGTGAGTTTTGAAATAATCTTTTCTTGGATTAACAGAAATATTTTTTAATTTTCTCCATTTTCATTTTATGAAAGAAATTAATGGAAACATCTGATAAAGCAGGTTTCAAATTCCTCATAGCTATTAAGAAGGGTGGGAAGACGGTGCTGCATGAGAAAAATGATCAAGTTAATAATTTTGCTAATCCTTAATTTTTACTTTTGTGTAATAGAGATAACCATCTATCTCTGCTTTTATAGGATTTTAGTGGGATCAAATGGATTAATAGCATAAAGAATTTAGAACAGCGCAGGACACTAAAAACTTAATAAATGTTTGTTATTATTTTCATTTCCTCAAAAACTCAATTAATTATTTATTCAATACACAAAATGGCATGCTCAATCAATGCACCATATACTTTTGTCTTAGGATACTTTTCCCACAATATAGACTTGGATGAAAATTTGCACACAGAAAGTTTATTGGAAAGTGCACTTAAGTATGAAATTATGTGACATGGGCCTTATCTGTAACAGAATATGATGGTCACTGTCAGTTTTCCCTGTCTGATGGCAACTCCACTTACCTCCTGCTGGTCTCTTGATACAAGGAGGCTGACATGATCAATGGTAGGTATAGCTAAAGTTTAGAAGAAATCTTGCTATGTTCCCTGGTGGAAAGTGTTCTCCATTTGAGGATAAGAAATTGTGTGTTTCAGGAACAGGAACCTTATGTTTCTGATTATGTCATTGTTAGTAACTAAGTGAAGCCATTCTTACTTCTAGCCCTTCATTTCTAGATCATGTATTCTACCCATGGGGAGACACCACATTAAATAATGTTTATCAATTTAGCCTATGTAGTTTCAGAGAGGATGATGCCTCAACCATACAAAATGGCATTTCCAAGCTGACACACAAGCCATGCTTTTGACTGGCTCTTCCTTTTACCCACCAGGTCACAGTCCTGAGTGGTGAGTTTGTGATGCAACCAGAGGATGCCTGGGTCATGTACCCAGTGTGATATATGCCTCTCTTGCCGTACAGTAGGATCCATGGTCTGATCTGACATTGAATGGGATACTGTCAGCAGGACAAATGCCCTACAGAGTAGCTCAAATAGTCCACAGCCCCAGCCCATGGTCCTGGAACAACTTGCCTGCAGGCAAGAAAGGCAGAATTGTACACAAAGTATATTTAATTCCAGTCAAATTGAATCCTCTTCCATGGAGAACACAACCCTAAGTAATTAAGCGAGTTCTCAGCATCTTCCAGAGATGGTGCCATGTTAGGGATTCAGCATAGCTTTCTTCTACTAGTTGTGGAACTTTCAACTGTGGAGGCCTTGAAGAGTTGGAATTCTCTTTTCCACCATAGCTGCTCCATAAATGTAACCATTTGCTACAGAGAGGTTGGCTCATGTCACTAGCAGTCACCCTGTCTGTTGATTCCGTACTGTGTATGGAACAGGCTCCTTGTTAGGTGCTAACATGGCAAGCACAGATGTTCTTACTATTATGTTCTTTCTATAGTTCATCTCTGGAAATCTCTGTTCCTCATCTTCCAACATCATTTCTTCCAGACTTCTGAACCAATAGCCAAGTCATTTTTCACTGCTTATGAAACTAAGCTGTGTATATTTTTACTTCAAGCCAATTCACTTTCCACACCGAGTAGAGCAGACAGCAAAGCCAATTTCCTGGGGTCCTCCTGCCTCCTGAAAGGTAAGCCCCTCATGTTGGTTTGTGAGCACCTCACCTGGGCTTGTGCACATATAGCAATTGAGCCTTTTGAACTATGACCTGAAACTTTCAATGCAGCCACAGGTGTGAGTGAGGCAGAGGTGTCTGTGCAATAGTGGTAAATGACTGAGGTTCAGGCAAACTCAGCTCATCTGTGCCCTCCGATGCTGCTCATGTCCAGCCTGTTTAGACAATTCCATCTATCTGTGTTGTTGGGGTCTGCTTGACCTGTGACTTGGTGGTTCTAACAGAAACTATCTGTGATTGGACTTGATGTCCTGTGGTCAGGGGCCTCACTTCTGTAAGATCTAGGAGCTTACCAGAGCAGCCTTGCTGGTATAAACTGAAATTGATTTCTCCACCATCTGTATATATTGCTGAATTTTGCATGTAGGGTTGTGAAAATTGGCCAGCAGCTTTCCTCTCTGGTCTTGTTTTGTCAAGCTTAAACAGTGTAATTATGCTTGCTTATGTCATATCATTTATTCCTTAACACTTGGCAGACTTTGTTGCTGATGCTCTCAAGACATGGAGTTTTCTTACGGGGAAGCATTTTTATTGTGGTTTTACTTTAATTGCATTAAGCTAATTGATTGTCTATTTATATTTAGTTAATTTAATAAGTTGTATTTTTTTCCAGGCATTTATTTTATTTTCATTTAATTGCTTAAAACTTTTTCTGTGGTTTGTGTATTTTTTAAAACTACCTTCTCCAGAGTCTTATCAAAACATTGTTTTAAAAGAAAACTGATTTTTTTAAATTAATCTTACACTGAACTTTATTATTTAGTTTATTTCTTTTCTATGAGTTTAATATGCTGGTATTATTCTAATTTCTTTAGATGAATACTTAATTTGTTGGTTTTCAATTAAAAAAATATCTATACACCTAGAATATACATTTCTCAGTATACTTACTATTTATCTCAAACATTTTATAGTTGTTTTTTTTTTATTAACACTTAGTTCAAAATATATTTTAAAGTTTTATCATAACTTCTTTGGCTCTAAAAACATTTGCTGCAGGCAAATTCTCTGTTTTGATTTGCCTCAAAATGTTTTCATTTAGTCATTATTTTTACGGATCTTTTTCTGGATACAGAATTGTAGTTTAGCAATCTTTAGTTTTAGTATTGTGAAAATATTGCATGTCATTTCTCAAACTAAGTGTTGCTCACTGTAAATGAGTTGTCTTCTTTTTTTCTGTGTGTATATATATATATATATATATATATATAATTTAATTTTATTGTTGTATTATATCCATCCCCTTTTTACTCCCCTCTGTCCCCTTCCCCACCCATCCACTCCCCACCAAAGACAGTCCCACTTGTTGTCAATGTCCATGGTTCTTCCATGGTTCTTCCATGCTAGGTTCTTGACTAAACTGCTCCCCTTCTTTGTCTCTTCCTCCCCACTTCCCCTGTCCCCTTTCCCCCTTCCCACAGTATTCATGTATCTGGTTGTGTTTTGCTTGTTGTTTGTTTTGTTCATTATTGTCCTGTAATGGGTGAGATCATGTGGTATTTGTCTTCACTGACTGGCTTATTTCACTAAGCATAATACTTTCTAGTTCCATCCATGTTTTTGCAAAGGTTAGGAGTTCCTTCTTTCTTTCTGCTGTGCAGTATTCCATTGTGTAAATGTACCATAGTTTTTTAATCTAATCATCCACTGATGAGCACTTAGGCTGTAATACAACAACAATAAAAACAAAACAAAACTTAACTAAACTAAAAATGGAACTGCTTTTTGATCCAGTAATTCCACTACTAGGAATATACCCTAAGAACCCTGAAACACCAATTCAGAAGAGCCTATGTACTCCTATGTTCATAGCAGCATTATTTACAATAGACAAGTTATCTTATGGATGCTTTAAAAATGTCCTTTTGTCTTGGGATTAAACAGTTTTGTTCTTACATCTTAAGTGTGTGTGTGTGTGTGTTTGTTTTGTTTAAAATTATGTTTAGAATTATATAGGGCTTTTAAATCTGTGGCTAGGTTGCTTTCTTAAATTTTGGAAAATTCTCAATTATTTTTTCTCAAAATAGTGCCTTGTTTTCTTTCTTCCTCTTGAAACTCCCATTTCACATACATTAAATCTTTTCACATATCCCTATTCATTTTTGTGTCCTTTTGTAATTTCATTTTATCTGTTTGTAACTTATTCCAGTTATTTTATGTTTTTTTTTTTTTGTCTTCTCCTAATGATCTTTCATTTATTTCTAGTCTTTTGTTAGACCTATCCACTGAGATATTAATTTTGATTATTTCAATATTTAGTTCTGTAATACCCATTTGACTCTTTTTTGCAGTTTCTAGTTCTCTGTTTCAATTCTCAGTTTTATATTTAACATACACAACATAGTTATATAAGGTCTTTGTCTGGTCACTCTCATCATCTGCACTCTCTGGATCTTCCGTTGTCAGTCTGTCTGTCTGTCTATCTTCTCTCTCTCTTCTTTTCCTCCTTTCCTCTTCCTTTCTTCCTCCTTCTCCTTCTTTCTTCTCCTCCCCCTTCCCTCCTTCCTTTCTCTTCCTTCATTTCTCTCTATTTGTGTAGAGAGAAATCTTTTGTCTTTTCTACTCCTGTGCCTTGCTACTTTCTAATGAAATAATTCAGATTTGACCTTTTCAAAGGCCAGTAGCAATCTGGCATCATGTTAACCCAATGTCAAGACTGATGAGAATATATAAATCTGAACTTCAGTCCCTAGACTAGGCATTCATATACCTTATTGCTAAAGGGTAGCCCATTACATGAGGACTTTATTTGCAAGGTATGGACTCCAAGTTTTGCTCCTTTAAGTCTAAGATGCCACAAGTAGCTCTGCTTAGCTTCTTGGGCCTCATTCTCTTATTCCAAAACCTGTAATAAAAATGTAGCTCTAGAGTCTAGACTTCCCTCTTCACCTTTCTTTTCTGCAATATGGGCTCTGTCAGGGTTCTGGTTTCTTCAAGCAGCTTTCTTTTTGTTTCATACAGATGATCTAGTTTTCAGCAGGAGAGTTTCTCTGACTTTTCTACTTTTAGCAAAAATGAGAGTCCAATGGAAATTGATCACCACATAATAAGTAAGGAGCAAGGTCATAAAATATGTGTGTATGTATAATACTATAAAATATATGATTTAATATATTAAATTTCACCCCACTCCTTCCCTATGGCTTAATTATTAAGTACATAATTTTTTGTGTTTTGGGACTCTGTGTTTCCTGGGCTTTTATATGTCTATGTCCTTCATCAAATTTGGGGAGTTTTCCTTCATAATTTTTTCACATAAGTTTTTAATTTCTTGCTGCTTCTTTTCTCCTGGCACCCCTATGATTAGGATGTTGTTTCACTTATAGTTGTCCTAGAGGATCCTACACCTGTCCTCTTTTTTTTTCTTTTTTCCAATTCTTGTTTCCACTTTGTGCTGATTGACTATTTATTTCTTCCTTATGTTCCAACTCATTAATTTGAACCTTGTTTTCCTTCTCTTCACCATTGGTTTTGTGAGTATTTTCCTTTGTTTCGTTTGGCCTACCTTTCATTTCTTCCCTTATGTGTTTACCATATTTAAGCACATCTGTCAAATCTGTGAGCATCTTTATTACCAGCATTTTAAACTGTGGGATTTTCAGGCTGGCTATTTCTTTGCCTCTTAGTTCAGCCACTAGAACCTTATTTATTTCCTTTTTTGAGTCATAGTTCTCTGTCTTCTCAAATTGAAAGGCTCCTGTGTGCCTCTGTGTCTTAGGTTGAGTTGTCACACCTATTACATTGTAAGGGGCCAAGTCTTGGGTATTTGTCAGTGCAGGGCAACCTATTTTACCATATTGTAACACTATATGTGGGGGAGGGCTGTGAGAGGGAACCATGCTGCTTGCTCAGCACTCATTCCTTTTCCAAGCACTCCTCTTGCTTCCTCTCTAGTTTTTGCCCTGGCCATGGTTCCCAGAGTGGGTGGGTCTGTGGAATTTTCAGGACCATGGGGACCCTCCAAACAAATGGACTCTTCTGTGAGGCTGGCAGTCTCCTTCTCTGTCCCAACCCCCACTGTTTTTCAGTCCGAAGTAACATGACATTATTCCCCCCTCCCCCAACTCAGGCTCTGGAACCATGAGTTGTGTGATCTGTTCTGGTACCAGAAGCACTCAATAGATGTCCCCATTGTGGCCACACTTTCTGCCTCAGTTGCTGCACTTCCATCTTGTGCTGCCACCTGCACCACCAACTCATGCTGCCAAACAACTGACCCACTCCAGAAATCCACTTGTCAAACTTCATCCTCTGTGTCCTAGCTCCACCTCTCTTACCTGTCTGGATGAGTGTTTCTTCCTTCTATCTTGTGTTTGTTGGCCTTCCATTCAGCTCAATATTCTGGAATTTCTATTTCTGCAACATGTCTATCTATGCCTCTATTGTGGAGCTCTCAGTGTATTAAGTAATAGAAAATCAAGGTACTTATTCAGATATGTTGATATTTGCATGATTAAAGACAAGTCAGTTCAAACAATACCGAGATAATTATTTTTATGTTTTAGTTATGTGATTATAATTTCAGATCTAGAAAGTAGTAAGAGATGACTAGATATCATCAAATAAGAGCATAAAATACCTATTTTATAGTTTCTTAATTTTGTAGTCCTTGACTGCTTTTCATAGATATCTGAGTCTTATTTTTAAAGTGATTGAAAATCAATAATCAAACTTTACATGTGTAAAACATTATGATAATAATATGAAATCTTTTTATTATGGTTGATTCAAATTATTAAACTATTTTAAAATTTTATTTTACTGTCTTTGTATTACATTTATCCCACTCTCCCCTCCCATTCTATCCCCTCCCAAACCCTTCCCACCAAAGTCAATCCCACTTGTTCATGTCCATGGATCATCCATGCTAGTTCCTTGACTAAACTGCTCCCCTTCTTTGCCTCCTTCTCCCCTCTCCCTGCTCCCTCTCCCCTTTGCACATTGAATGAAGGTCTGTCCCTTGTATTCATGTCTCTGGTTCTGTTTCGCTTGTTTGTTTGTTTTGCTCATTAGTGTCCTGTAATGGGTGAGACCATATGGTATTTGTCTTTCACTGACTGGCTTATTTCACTAAACATAATACTCTCCAGTTCCATCCATGTTGTCACAAACAAGTTATGAAACATTTGACTATCAAATTGTTTACTATTCTTGTAAGTTAATTGCAAGTAGTTAGCTACTATCAATAGGCAACATTTCTCTTTACTAAAGCTACATAATTTTTAATTGTTTGAAGTTGTAGGTAATTCATTTTACCACTCACATTGCAATTATGTATCTATTTTCTTCTTTTTAAATATTTTCCAATGTTTTAAAATACATTTCTGGTTTAATCTAAATTAATAACGAAATGCCAAAGATTTTCAATAGACTCTTTCAGCTTCATACTTGTTGTTTTGAAATCAGAGCTTACCATACATATACTAATATTCTTGTCTGTCACTGAGCATTCAAATATATAAATAGGACACAACATAACTTTTATGTCTATAATAGCCTTTGAGAAGCTTTTTGCCCTTGATAAGCTTTCTGGCCATATACACACATTAAGGTAAATGGATAAATTGAGAAATTCTTCCAAAATAGCGGATAAAAGAAAAGGCTCGTTTCCCAAACAAAAACGTTACATAAGTACTGATGTTGTATTATTAAAAATATTATCATTAAACAATACTGTTTTACAAAATTCTTATCAACTAAAATGCTTTCTATACTTTTAAAATGTAGACATTCCATGTTATTTAATATTTTCAAATAAATGTTAACATTTTTTAGAAGGTACCCTTAAGAAATCTAGTTCTTCTGATTTAGCAACTTAAAACCTGCTGGTATGGCACTGGTGGCACATAATTCAGTATCATGTCTGTGGAATCCCTCCTACTTCCAGCCCTGCTACCAGGTGTTAGCTTGATCTCATCAGATCTCTTGAGTAATTGCTCACATCTCCTACAGTCAAGCCTTGAGTTTTGTTTCTTATGTGTCTGCTTTGTTTGTGAGGTTTTTTTGGACATAAATCTGATTTTATAACATGAATAAAAATTCTAGTTATTTGCCATATGCATTAAAGTTTAAATTATTTTATATACATACATGATCCTCACCATTTAATTCCAATAGTGTTGATTTTCCCCATCACTTTCCACTCTTTCAGTCACATGCACTTCATGTTGCAATCAAGGATGATTTAAGTTTTCTTTTCTTTTTTTTTAAATTTTATTGTTGTTGTATTACATCGATCCTCTTTTTGCTCCCCTCTGTCCCCCTCCCCACCCACCCATTCCCCCCAAAGTCAATCCCACCTGTTGTCCATGTCCATGGTTCCTTTATACTAGATTCTTGTCTAAGCTGCTCCTCTTCCTTGCCTCTGCCTCCCCTCTCCCCCCAACCCCTTTTCCCCTGACCACTGAAGACCTATTCACTGTATTCATATATTTGGTTCTGTTTTGCTTGTTGTTAGTTTAAGTTTTCTTGAATGCCCTGTGTTCTTTCACATTTATATCTATTTAAGAATATGTACTTTGTTTTCTATTCTCCTTTTCTTCTTTTGTTCATATAAAGTTCTGTGAAACTCAAAATATTATTTTCTTGTTTAATTTTCTCCTGACTATCCTTCATAAAATTAACCCTGTCTCTCTCCTTGTTCCCATTGGAACTTGCTCATGTTTATTATATTCCATCAACATTTTTTTGTTATTTCTGAATTTTTTTTTTTCAGATCTAGTTTACCTCCAATAGCCAGGGACTGACTCATGTTAAACCCTTAAACAATAGTTGAGTGACTATTGTATCTTCCCTGCTCATTTCCAATAACCAGTTTAACAATCAAAATTTTAGAATTTTAAATATTTTGGGTTTTTTGTCTGTTTTTTTTTTTTTAATTTTATTGTTGTTGTATTACATCCATCCCAAGGCTTGATGCCAGGATGAGAAGAGCTCATTTTCATGGGGTGGGGGGAGACTGGTCTCAAGATATCTCAAGCCTGGATATCTCTCCTGTAGTGACTTTGCCAGAGTTGTAGTTGTGTGGTTCACTAATGTCACACAAACCTAGTATAATGGGGGGAGCCAGAAATGCTCACTTCCATAGCCAGAAAATTTCCTGTTTCTGGCAAAAGATATGGACTTTTTAATGTCATGTATTTAAAAAGTATGATATCATTTAAAATAAATAATGTCGAAAAAGGTAATGCCTAATAATGTCTTGCTGACCCAAGGAATATTTTTACTAAAGGCAGCTTGTGTTAAACATGAAGAATAAACCATCTATTATTTCTAATCACTAAAAGTCACGCAAAGAAACAAAGTGGTTTTCTGTTTACATATGCATTTTCTGTCCCTTTTCCACTAACAATTTGAATTCATTCAGCACATACACGTACGCCTTAGGATCATTCTCATATGTTATTTCCTACAGACTTATAGGATACCCTGTGGTATAAACAGTATTTATTTAAATACACTAATTGTGTGGGTTGGAAGTAAATTTTGAAAAGGATATGTTAAGGATTAATAGTTCATGTAGCTCTTGGTGTAACTCAGGTGCTTGAGATTAGCAGAGATCCATTTCCTGATTATGCCTCTTTTTCTTGGTCAAGTCTGTGCAGTCTACAGTCAAGCTGTGTGGTCGTGGAGTGGCAATGCCTATGGCTGTCACAGTCAGGGCTGATTCTGAGTGTCAGCCCCCAAATAGGCTGAGCCTTCAGTAGCCTAGCTGGGTTTCTGCACTGATGGTGTTTTCGGCCCTACCTTCTCTCACTGGTTTTGTGTGAAGACCTGCAGGGTGCTTCTGTGGTGTCTATGGCTGCTCCTCCCCCTGCAGCTCCTGGAGGAGGTTCCTGCCTGCAATGGGCACCTGGCTCCAATGTGGGGTGGCCTGAAACCTTGCTGGTTCCTGTGATGGCGGCCCTACCCCTGCAGCTCCCAGAGGAGGTAGCCCCTGTCTGCTAACAGCATCTGTCTCCCCCAGGGCTAAGGCTAACCCTCCAAGCAGTCCAGCTCTTTGAGAAGTTTTTCACTGCTTCCTCTGTGATGCATACCTGGCTCCCTAGAGGGTCCACAGCTCAGTCTGCTGGCTAATGCCACTCCTCCCCTTCCAACTCCTCGAGGAGGCCTTTGTTGCTTGCAATGGGTAAGCCAGTTGCACCAGCTGCAAGTTCGTGGCTCAAAGTTTTGAGATTTTTTGGGGAGCCTGCATGCCAGTGTGGATGCATAGCATTGGGTCTTCCCCTTTGCTGGGGCTCTGAGATGTCCTCTCCCAGGTGTTGTAACAGCACCATTTTTGGCACTCTTGCTTCTCCTTCCATTGCACTTCTCTGCTTACCTGCTCCTGCTCTGCACATGTCTCTTCTCCTCGCCTCTGGCCCAGTGAGAAGCTTCCTCTCTCTCAGGCTCCTGAGTGAGGCTCTCACAGTCCCTCCCCTGCAGGAGTTCAATTCCTCATTCCCTCCAGAGTTTGCACTCACTGTTCACACTTCACTGCTCAGATTTCTATCACCAGGGAGCCTGGAGCTGTCTTCAGTTAGAGACACCCCTCTGGGCAGAGTCTCTACTGTCCAGAGCTGACCTTGGCCTGGCTGGTTTAGAACTGTCTCATCTGCTCTCCTGCACATCTCTACAGTCTCTGGACTGTGCACTCCTGAGTCCAGATCCTTACTGCTCCAATTCATAGGGACCTGCAGACATCTTCTGCTCCCAATCCCATCCTCCAACTGCCCTGGCACTGGAGAACACCATCAGGACTGCTCTATACTCTGTAGCCATCCCCCCCCCCCCCTATTTTTAACTTTTAAAAGAGATTTTATTATTTTTAGAAAGAGGGAAAGGGAAAGAGACAGAGAGAGAGAATCACCAATGTATGATTGCTTTTAACCTGCTTCCAGCTATGGACCTGGCTAGAGACCTGGCTTGTAACCTGATTTTGTGCCCTAGCTGGGAATTGAACCAGCAGCCTTTGGGTTTGCAGGCCAGTGCCTATCCACAATGCCACCAACCAGGGCCATATTTATACTCTTTCTCTTTATCCAGCACTTTATGTTGGTACAAGCCAAACAATTAATGGCAAGAAGCAGTAACAGGAAAAAGAAATTAACCAAAATAGTATAATTAAATTTTTAACAGAACAGATAGTTTG